>CAIGRL010015169.1:0-23203 GCA_903798325.1 Fraxinus xanthoxyloides | reverse complement strand
CATCCACGTGTCATTCAAGTGTCACCACACTTTAGCTTGTGAGATCAGCTACTTACTTCATAAATAAGAAATGCTACACATGATGGTCTATCCATAATAACGATATCCGTATCTCGTTATTATATATGACCACAGACGATATAAGATTCAATCATATGTAATTTATATCTCACAATCACAACTCCCTGTGATTAACAAATCATCAAGACTTGAATATATGGATTCTATTATTTAATTAATTAGAATATTAATTCAATTAAATAATAGATCTTGCCATAAATATGTATCGATTATATACATTAAAAGTGTTTATGTCCCAAGTTGATTGGATTTATGGCACAACACTTACATATTTAACTGTCAAAATAAGTGTATCAAATACACTTATTACATATTTTTCTATTATACTAGTATTTAAGTTCCTTTTCTAGTCTTGATATACAGAAACGTGCAAATAACTCATTCGTTCTCCTTTCATGATTCTCTAAGATTTTCTTGTAGCTCACTCGTGTCTACTATTTATCTTCAATATCATGCCGAATTATGGCTTTCTTCTATTGGAGGGATCAATACAGAATCCTAAAAAAAAAAATAAAAAAAAATTGTATGATATCCAGCAAGAAACGATCTCTGCATGTTATCTCGTAATATATAGAGATATAACAAACAAGATATACTTAATTCATATTACAATTCAAATTGTAACAAACTCAATCTCTGTAATTCTATTTAAACCATCAATATACTCTGCTAATGGAGCATGTAAGTTAGCCTATTTTCCTCATTTTTAAAAAAATATATTTTCATGGTATCAGAGCCCATTAAGTGATATTTCCCGACATATAGAGATATAACAAACAAGATATATCTTTGTAATTCAAATTACAATCCAAATTGTAACAAACTCAATCTCTATAATTCTAGTTAAACCATCGTTATACTTGGCTAATGGAGCATGCAAGATAGCCTATTTTCCTCAGTTTGTTGAAATATTTTCATGGTATTAGAGCCTATTAAGATTCAACGAGAATTCAATCCAATTGAAGCTCAAAAAATGAGCACATAGATTGCATGATTGATTTGGTCAAACAAATGATCATTTTGTGGAGACATGTTAAAAGATAAAATTGTACATTGAATAAAGATGAAAATATAGAGCGACATATAAAGGATTGAGACACACCTCTTAATAAGGTTGAGATTTAAGATGGAATTCCAATTTTTAACATGGTATCAGAGTCCACTGGTCACATGTAACCTTTGATCCTTTCTGACTTCCTTACATGGTCACCACATCTAATTCCTTTACTGCATTCACTGCCCCAACTGAATCAATTAGTATCCGCTAAGCTTGATGGATCCAATTATCTCATTTTTCTATCTCAAATGGTTTCAA
The DNA here is from genome assembly GCA_903798325.1 of Fraxinus xanthoxyloides. NCBI lineage: Eukaryota > Viridiplantae > Streptophyta > Magnoliopsida > Lamiales > Oleaceae > Fraxinus > Fraxinus xanthoxyloides. The sequence continues at coordinate 21,807 of CAIGRL010015169.1, read as the reverse complement.
AGTCGTGTTAATCATAATTTCTTCTTGATGATCAAGGGAAATTAACAACTAATGTCAACCTCAATTTATCATATGGAACAAAAAGGATAAGTTTGTGCTAGGTCAGATCAACAACACTTGGTCCAATATTGTGGCTCCTTCTACCCTACATATATTTCTTTCATGACCTCCATATCCGTATCTGCTCGAGATAATCCACTATGCTTTGAGGACTTTCAAACGGAACTCCTCTCCAATGAACTTTCCTATAATCACAATACAAAAATACATCCATTGAAACAAATCAATTCGCCTTATTTGCACCCAAACCTCTTTCCAAATTCTTTAACCAAAAACTAAAATATCCCCAGAAGACAACAAACCATCATTTCTGAATCTACCACAACTTCATCCCTCCATTGAAACCACCACCTAATCATGTCTGTACTACACCCCTATAATACTCTGAAACCATTACCAAATACCACTTTTCTTCTTTCTCCTTGCAAGATCTGTGGCAAATCCAATCACCAAGCTATTGACTATTTTCAATGCATGGACTATGCATACCAAGAAAGACATTCTCCTACTCAACTAGCTACAGTGGTGGTTCACACCAACTCTAAACATGAAACACAGACATGGTTTGCCGATAATGGAGCTAATCAACATACTACGGGTAATCTTAAGCAACCCACTCTTGCACAACCATACACAGGTCAAGAACATGTCGTAGTCAGTAATGGTCAGGGTTTAAAATTGCAAATACTACAATGTAACCTTTTATACACCCATAATCAATTTTACCTCAAATATGTCTATTAGATTTTAATGTTGTAATTGGCAATTCTATAAACAAAAGGGACTTAATTATAATTTGTATAAAACTCAAGGAGTAATGTGCAAACAGATAAAGTTAAGGTTTTTAGGTCTAGGGTTCGAGAATAGTAAAAGTAGGAAAACACGATGCCGATTTTCGCTAGACTGTCGCCATAGATTGGGTCAAACGTTAAAAATAGAACCTCCATCGTTCGATTATCCCCCTCCTTCCCTTGAGCGAGTCTGTCGCTAGACTGTTACTGAGCCCTCACTCGAGTGATAGTGTTGTCCGAAAAAAATTTATTTTGCTATTTAAAGGCTTTTTCCTCGACCCATTCGTTTCCTAACCTACCTACACATACCAAAAGACCTTAGAATGGTTTTTGTTAAGGTTGAACATTGAAAGAGCATCATCTTTGAGAGAATTCATATATTTTATCTTTCAACCTTCGTCATGTGAGATTGTTTTGGGGAGAAAAACATCGTCCACATAATCTAAATACCAAACATGTCTTTCCTCCAGATCTGTTAGATTTTTGAAGATTGAAGAAAGTTGACCAGAGTTCCAGTCTGTGAAGAACAAGGTATTCTTCGTTGAACCACAGGAGATAGACGAATTCTTGAGGCTAGGAGTGCTGTAGTGTAGTAGATTCCATGGAGAGCTTTGGCAAATTATATCTAAGGATTGGTGTAGGGGAGCACGGGATCCCGGAGAGCTGTAAGAATTGCAGTCGGGAAATTAGATAGTATGTATCGCCTAGTCTGATAGACTTTAATTTGTTTGAATCGTTTATGGTGGATTGCGTGGCAAAGTGTCCGGAGTTTTTTCCGGTTGGGTTTCTCCGTGATCATACTATATGTTTATTTACAGCTTTATTTATTGTTTAAATTATATAAACCACGATATTCAAATATAGGATTAAAACTGACGTGCATGTTTAATCATTTAGAAAAGAATTAAAAAGTGATTTGTTGTTATTTAATTCGATATTTATTTTAATCCCACATACCTATTCACCCCTCTAGGTATTGTTAATGTCGAACTACTTGTTTTTCAATTGGTATCAGAGCCTTAAATCAATTCCTGACCCTTATTTTATAATTCTAGATGAGTCAGTCACTGTTCATGTCTATGCTCTTTGATGGAAGCAATTATGGCTACTGAAAAGTTGGAATGAGAGCTTTTCTTAAAGTTTTGGATGAACGTATTTGGATTAGCATTCAAAATGGGTGGGCTCCATCTACAACAACTATTTCTAGTGTAGTAACACCCATTGATAACTCACTGTGTACTAAAACTAATTTGGATGAGTGTAATTGGAATAGTAAAGGCCTTCATGCCCTGTTCATGGCTCTGTCTGCTAAGAAATTTAGGAGGGTCTCGATGTGTGAAACAACTAAAGAGGTTTGGGATACCTTGGAAACCACATACGAAGGAACTAAAACTTTAAAATAACTTCTAAATTGCATATGTTAACCACTAAGTTTGAAGCTATTGGAATGAAGGACGATGAATCATTCGATTAATTCTATGCGAAGTTGAATGACATAGTCAACTCTAGCTTTAATTTAGGTGAAAAGATCCCCGAGTCTAAAATTATTAGAAAGGTCCTTAGATCCCTACCCAAGAGGTTTAGATCCAAGGTAATTGCGATAGAAGAAAGTAAGGACTTAGACACTATTAAGATTGAAGAACTCGTATGATCACTTCAGACTTATGAACTTACCGTCTCACAACTTAAAAAGGTTAAATCCATCATCGTTAGAGTAAAATGAGTACATTGATACCGAGACTCTTTGGGATGATGAAATAACTTATTTCGTTAAAAAATATCAGAAGGTGATAAGGAATAGGAGAAAGCTTCGTGAGCGAAAAAGTGAGGTCCCTAATAAACTCTCGAGAGGTAGACATGAGAAAAATACATCTAGGGCTCTTGTTAAGAAATCTCAATTTGTCTAATGCCACGAGTGCAAGGTATATGTCACATTAGGAGTGAATGTCCTAATCTGAAGAGGAGTTGGGGTAAAGAACAACGTAAGGCTTTAGCCGTGGCCATGAGTGATAAGAAGTCAGATTCCACTTCTCAGACTGAGATATTGGGTAGTGAAGATGAACAAGATTACATGGATTTCACCTCGATTGTTGCAATTGAATCTGACTGTGAGATTGAGAATGGAGAAATGGAGGATGAGAGTGAACAGTCTGAAGAAGAGTCTGATGATGAAACCGAAATACACGAGTCTTATAGTGAATTATTTAAGGAGAGTTCAAAATTATGAAGGACAATAAAGCCATCTTGAAAAAGGTTAATAAACTTGAATGTGAGAAAGAAAAACTATTAGGTGACCTTCAAGACTCGACTAAAAAATTAAATAAGTTGGAGCTGGTTAATGAAAGCTTGGAAACTAAAGTTAAATCATTAACTAATGATCTTGATAAATCTAATGTTCAACTCCAATCTTTTACGAGTGGCTCGACGAAGCTGGACAATTTGCTTGGGATGAACAAGTCTTCTGGTAATAGGCATGGTCTGGGTTATGTTCATAACTGTGATGCTACTACTAGTACATCAAGAACCACGTTCATTCATGTCACTAACAAAGCTTGTGAGATTCCTTATCCTAAACCCAAAGGAAAGCATGTCATAGGATCGAGACCTACCAAATAGCATAGGGTCAATCGTCCTACATATCGGCAACAACCACCGAGCAAGTTTGAACTTAGGTTCATTCCCAGTTGCCACCATTATGCTGCATTGGGACACACTAGACCTAGGTGTTGTAAACGGGTCGCTATAAGTAAGAAACAAGACTTCTCTAGCAAGGTTAACTTTCTTGCCAATCAAGTTTTTCATTTAACTGAAGGATGGCTCGGTTAACCAAATTAACTTCTATTTCTAAGAAGCTTTAGGTTAGAAGGAGCGACCTCGAAGGTCATGAAAATGGTTGTGCTCTCAACGGTAAGGGCACACAATTTTCGCTTTTATTCGGTGTTTGGGTGTATGCATGTGTAGTCCATTGAGTCTATTCATTCCTACATGCATCCCATTTATTGTTTTCTATATTTTTTGTTGTTTCTATTTCTATGCATTTATTTGCTTAATGTATTGATTTCGAAAACAAACAAAAACAATTTTTCATTGTTATGATTTAAATTTTTTTTTGAAAACAAGAGAGAACAAGAAGTTTTTATATAGGAAATTGTTTTACAGCATGATATACAATACAATTAATTTTGTTGGTCGTAATCAAACATAAGTTTATTAAATGAGCTATAATATAATTCCCATTGCTAGCTTAGGATTTTTTGGAGTATTTAATACAGGTCTCTTCATATATATCATTCGCACTGCATACACTGTGAACTTGATATTGAGACTCTACCGCGTGTGTAAGATTCGGGATGTTAGTCACATGCTAGTAGGGTGATTTTGAACATGAATTGACCAACTTATTTAGACCTAAGCTCGAGATTATCCCAGCAATAATAATTATATATATGAAAAAAATATATTAAAGGAGCTCAATATCTTATGCTACTTTACGAAGCCTACTTGACTTGAGTAATTAAGCCTGCTGGTTTTCTCATAACCAAGTACCTATGGTCAACTGAATTGGGTTAATCGGCGTAAAGGTCGTTACAGGGGTCATGTCAGTTGCTTAATGAAAAGAAGCCTGCACTTAAGATGAAAACAATATATATGAGCATTCATGTTTACTGTTGTGATGAAAATGAGCGTTTATATGTAGGTTCTAATGTGCTTTACTGGTTTTACTTTCATAAGTAAAGGAATATACTTATTAACAGTGATATTTTGCAAGTTCTTTCTCATAAAAATTAAGGTTTGGAGTCCTACTACTAGAGGATTAGCGACACTTAACACTTATGGATCACTTATATCATTTACTCCATGGGTAATTTGAGTTAGATTTGTGATAAAATTTATTGTTCATTGCATATACTTATGACAGCTTACACCTACATTATTAAGATGTTGTATTTTATTCTTTATCCCTTGTCTTTTTGTGATGAAAAGGAAGTAGAAAATCAAATAAAAGTGTTTATCAAACAGAAAGAAAGTTTATTGCCTACGCTGCAAATTACATTAACTTGTTTGATTTCAACATCATGATTATTGATGAAATTTTTGATATATATAAAATGATTTTTGATTCAAAGGCATTTCATATTTTTATTTCAGTTCTGCTAAATTAAGTTTGATGTTTTAGTAGTATCGATGTATGTTGCGTTGCATTCGTACTATGTCTTAATTTAGCAGGCATGTGTTAAACTAAAGAATACTAGATGATTCTTAAATTGCCTATATTCTATGAGCTGCTTTATTTATACTGTTTTCCACACATTTTACACTAGGTGTTGAGTTGTCGATTTCAGAAAACAGGTGCTGATTGAAATGCAGAATTTGTTCAAGTCAGTTAGCTTTGTGATAGGTTTTTGATTCTGTAATTTACTTTTGATTATTACCTTGATTTTAGTTAGTAGTTTTGTCATAAAATGTCAAATGGGGAGCTTGTTAAGTTTTAATGTTGTAATTGGAAATTCTGTAAACAAAAGGGATTTAATTGTAATTTGTATAAAAGTCAAGGAGTAATGTGCAAATAGATAAAGTTAAGGTTTTTAGGTCTAGGGTTCGAGAATGGTAAAAGAAGGAAAACACGGTACGGATTTTCGCTAGACTGTCGCTATGGATAGGCTCGAGCTTAAAAAATAGAACATCCATCACTCGACCGTCGTCCCTCCTTTATTCGAGCAATAGCCTATCGGTCGACTGTCGTTAAGCCCTCGTTCGAGCGACAGTGTTGTTCGAGAGATTTTTATTTTTCCATTCAAAGCCTTTTTCTGGACNTTTTATTTTTCCATTCAAAGCCTTTTTCTGGACCCATTTGTTTCCTAACCTACCTATATATACCAAAAAATCTCAAAACGATTTTTGTCAAGGTTGGACATTGAGAGAGCTTCATCTGTGAGATAATTCATATATTTTATCTTCCAAACTTTATCCTATGAGATTGTTTTGGTGAGAAAAACATCGACCACATAATCCAAATACCAAACATGTCTTTCCTCCACATCGTCAAAGTTCTCAAGATCGAGAAAAGTTGACCGGAGTTCCAGTCTATGAAGAACAAGGTGTTCTTCGTTGATCCACGAGAGATAGATGATTTCACAAGGCTAGGAATGTTGTAGGGTAGCAAATTCCACGAAGGCTTTGGTAACTTGCAGTAAGAATTGGTCCAGGGAAGCACGAGATCCGCCGAGATCTATAGGAATTGCAATCACAAGATCAGATAGTACGTGTCTTCTAGTTTAATAGATGTAAGTTGTTTGAATCGTTTATACTGGATTGTATGACAAAGTGCCCAGAGTATTTCCCGATTGGGTTTCTCCGTGATCATACCGTGTGTTGATTTACTACTTTATTTATTATTTAAATTATATAAATTGCAGTATTCAAACATAGGATTAAAACGGATGTGCATGTATAGTCATCTAGAGAAGAATTGAAAAGTGACTTATTGCTATTTAATTCGTTAATTATTTTAATTTCGCATAGTATACCTATTCACCCCCTTCTAGGTATTGTTAGGGTTGAACTACATTTTTTTAATGTTGTACATTGTCCTAATGCCATAGCTAATGGGGAGGATAAACACCATTAGCTTCGAGCACAACATAGTGAAACGTTTGAAGCTAAGTCATTTGGCGAATAAATCTTCTAATTGATCTAAGAAAGTGAGAAAATGTAGAGTGATGTCTTCATTTGCTATTTTCTCACGAATAAAGTGGAAGTCAATTTCGATGTGTATTGCTATAGCATGAAACATAGGGTTTTAGGCAAGTGCAAGTGTCCCATTGTTATCACACCAGATGGTAGGGACAGCCGGGATGGTAGTATGCAATAGTTGGAGTAGCATACAGATCCAATACAGTTAAGCTATGACCATCATTAGTGACTTATATTCAGCTTTGGTACTAGACCTGGGAACCACAGATTCCCCTTCTTAGCAAACCACAAAATAAGTGAAGAACAAATGAAGATAGTATAACTCGCGGTGGATCAATGATCATTAAGATCTCCCACCGAGTCTAAGTCATAAAATGTTTGAATATGGCAGTCACCTTTCGTATACCATAAGCCAACATTAATGATGCCCTTTAATTATCGGAGTACATGTTTAGCTGAAGTTCAATGTGAGGAGTTAGGATTGTGCATGTGTTAACAAAGTTGGTTCATGGAAAATGTAATGTCTAGCTTGGTTAATGTACAGTACTGAAGAGCACCTACTATTTAGTAATATTCTGAGATTTGTGTGGAAGTGAGCTGCTCGCCTATATTAAAAGACAACTTTTGGCCCATGGGACAAGGAGTGTGGGCATGTTTGGCACCTTCCATCGTTGTATGATGGAGGAAGCATGATATATTTGCATTGGCGAAGATACAAGCTTGTACTGTCTCTTGTAGTTTGAATGCCTAGAAAATACCCAATGGGATAGAGATTCTTCAGTTTGAGTTTAGCTTGTAACCCGTTAACGAGTGATCAATGAGGAATCTATTCCTGTTACAGGAATATCGTTAATAAGTCAGGCCTAAAAATAGTGATATTTCGTTGTTCTTTTGATGAAATATATCCTAAATTGTTATATTTTGTGTTAAATAGGTAAAACTAAATAGTTGAACAAGAAATTGGAAGAAATAAAGGGAAAATCATGTATAAGTGTGTAATCTAGAAGATGGGGACAAAGTTACAACGATCCAATAGCTGGATCGGACCATGAATCAAAGATTGAATATGCTAGGGGTTTGATTGGATGTACTTGAAGCGAAGAGGGCGAAAATATAGGCTAAAAGGAGGAAAAAGACGATGCGTATAAGTTTGGGGACAAAAATATGAAAAAAGGGAAGAAGGTGGCCAAAAATTGCATTGTGGTCTCGTAGTGCATTTGGCATGCAGTCACATCTCACCATGCTAGAAAACACGTGGTGTTCAATCTTTGAACTATGCTGTCGTAGCCTATTAAACTATACTATCACATAATTATAAAATTTGGCAAATCTCATATTTCCTTGTACGATTCAAACTCAACTTGGCAAGATTTTGGGCGATATTTATGACCTAAACTCAAGCTATATAAGTACGAGAATGTCTGCTACACAGAGGGAGTGTCTATTCCAATCATAAACAACTCAAGAACATTTAGATTCTTTGAGAAATCTATCAAAAGAAGAGGGTAAACTCATATTTGTGGGTTTATATTGTGGAATTGCAAGAAGATTTTCATGTAGAATTCATATCGAAAAATTGACATAAAGATTGGGAGGACAATTCAAGAGAAATCAAGGCTTCATCGAAGTCAACCAAAAAATTCAAGATTTCTTCTCAATTGTTCATTTTCCGAGTGATGTTTATTAAACCTAGAATGATTTCTTGTAATTTCATTATGCTAAACTAGATTTTGACATTACTAGGACAAGATGAACCCATCTAGTGAGATTTTTGGTTTGAACGTTAATTTGTTTGAATGTTTGGATGTTTATTATTGTTTAGCTTGATTTTCAATTGATTCGCAGATGAATTGTTTGTGGAATGGTTGGTTGCACAAAGTTATCAGAAGCCATCTTTCAATTGTTGCAAGCGAAATGAAATAGAAAGAAAGTTGCTGCTCTATACACTCTATCTCACGTACCCTTTTTCTTTGGCTCACTCAACCTTTCAAACATTTTTATCTCTCTCCCTCTCTCTCTCTATACAACCCGCTGCTCTCATACCAATTTTGCTAATAAAAGAGAGTGAAAGAGAGTAAAAATTTTTAAAGAAAAATGTTACTAATAAAAGGAGAGAAAAGCTTTTAACAAAGGAAGTACTTCAATGCTTTATTCGTCAAATAAAGAGTCTTTATATAGGCAAATAAAAATAGATAATAGCATGAAAATAGGCAACATTCAACGTGCAAAAACAAACTACTATAGACTAGGTAAACTAGAAACAAAATAACTAAGCATCCTAAAGTAGGACAACCCAGACTTTTGAGCATGCAAATTATTGATTTATTCAGCAGGTACATGGTGATATATTAATAGGAGAAGTCCTTCAATTATACGACAATTTTTTGTCCCCTGAATTGTAATAGACAAACTTTTGTTAAATGCAATATGAATCATTTTCTTCCTTTGTTTCTTGAGCAAACGATTTGGTGTCTTTACTTAACCGAACGGTATAACTTAATTTGCATAAATGGTCTTTCAAATATTTGAGTCAAACGCAGCACCCTTACCTTGACTCAAATCATTCAAACCACAGTTTGGATTTTTGACACCCAATAAATCTTAAGAAATAATGATAAAATATTTGAATTAAATTTCATAGGACTCGACCAATGAATGAAATTATTATTATAGCATTAATTTGTTGGTCTGACCCGAAAACAATGTGGGCCATTAGAAGGAACCAAATTAATTACATTGCTCATGGCTAAAAGTCACTTATTGGAGGGTTCTGACAAGTCTTGGTCAATTTACCCTATATCTTGGCCTAACTTGGTTTCTGATTTATCTCTATATATACCCCATTTGACCTACTGTAGCCATATGTGTACTTGTAAAAAGCAGTGGCTGTCGACTTTTGTTATTCTCTCATTTTGTACTTGAGTTTAACCTTGTTTCATCCACTGTCTCCCTTCATATGTTGCTACAAAAAACCACCAAATTATTGTCCTTCGTGGGTGAAAGAAAGTAGCAAATGAAGTCAATCTTGAGTTGCGAGTTGAGCATTCTTTATTAATTGGTGTTTGATATTAATAGCGTGGAATTGAGCCCAAAATACATAGAATCAAAGACCTTGGAGCGTACTTTTAGAAAATTGGTATAAGAGCTCCTACGCATGATAAATATGGCTAGAAATAGATCTGCAAATTGCCTGAAATTCTTGGAACCAATCTGATTAGATCGAAAAAAATAAGGATTCCAGACAAATTGTTCACCTGGTACATGAACGAAGGATATATTCAAACTCTACAGTTATGGTACACCCTGCACGATGGTGCATGAGGGTGATGAACTGCTCTAGCAGCAACGAATGAAGCCACACACGAAGACTTTTCTCAACGCGTGGCGGTGTGTTCAACATTTTCTTAACAAAGTTTTCTTCAGGTAGTTTGTTCCTTATAGTTTTTTTTTTTTAAAATTGTGGTGGTGTTTGTTTTTTATTTTCAGGTTATATAGTGAATATTGACAATTTTACCCTTTGATGTTCAGGATTCAACTGATCGTCTTGCTACATTTGTTGAAGATTTGGGGCGAATAATGGTAGCCCTAAAGTAGCAAATTCACATCTCCCCTTAGTCATGGATTCGTAGATTTAGTGCACTTGGTAAAATGGCTTTTCTCTTTTAAATTCATGTATTAGTTAGCCATTATGTGGGTTTGCAAAATACCCCGAACTTTATGTAACACATTTGGCCAATATGATTCATGCATGCTATTTACAATNAAATTGTGGTGGTGTTTGTTTTTTATTTTCAGGTTATATAGTGAATATTGACAATTTTACCCTTTGATGTTCAGGATTCAACTGATCGTCTTGCTACATTTGTTGAAGATTTGGGGCGAATAATGGTAGCCCTAAAGTAGCAAATTCACATCTCCCCTTAGTCATGGATTCGTAGATTTAGTGCACTTGGTAAAATGGCTTTTCTCTTTTAAATTCATGTATTAGTTAGCCATTATGTGGGTTTGCAAAATACCCGGAACTTTATGTTACACATTTGGCCAATATGATTGATGCATGCTATTTACAATGTCATCTGCATCCACTTTCCTAATTGCTTTGTTTTAAAATTGCACATATGATTATTGAGAGTATGAGATCTTTATATCGTGTTAGCCTTCGAATCTTTGACCTAGGTGATAAATTCTACATTGAGTGCTTTCCATTTGATTGATCAAGGTCACCATAAACTCTAAATCGATAATTGACCTATTTGGGACATGAAGCATGAAGTGACGAGATCACTACACAATAATATGGGTTTTATATGACGTTATAAATGTTGAGGTGCGAATTGTTGAAATCGATTGAAAATCAGGTAAGTAATTAAATGAACGGTTGAGGAAGTAATGCTATAAAGTATTTTGGGATCTTAGGGGAGGTAGATTGGATTGTAAGCACATTAAAATAAGTCAAGGATACTTGATTTTTACCTGTAATAATATGTACAAAATCAGATTTTAACCCCAAGAGACCACCATCTCCTACTTGTTGATTTGTCTTTGTAATGGTAAATTCCTTCAGTCTTAAGTATTATCCACGTCTACCACCTATTTAAGACTTCAAGTATGTGACATATCATCACTAAATCTCATACAAACCGTCCAAGGATTGGTGCAATATAAGAATGCAACTAGAAAGAGACACATACTACTAAGCATGTGATGATTTGTCAATTTAACATCAAATTCATTCAACNATCGCTTACTAAGCATTGACTTATGTAGTTCTTGCATTGTAGGTGAGCACGGAACTCCCTAGTAAGCATGGCTGGCTGTGGAGCTCTTACGGGATTCTGAAGTTTTATGTACATGGATGACGACCTGTAGGGTTATTTTGTGGATGCCAGTTGTATTATATTTTGGGATCCTATATGACTTTTGAAGTAGTATGTAAATACTTTTATAATCGCAGGATAAATATGTTGGGTTATGATTTTATAATCTTTAATTTTGGATATACTTTCTGAGATGCCTTCATTTAAAAAAAATGTGGGCTAATTTGTATGTCGAGGTCAAGTCACTAATAGTACTTCCAAACTCGTTAGTATACTGTAGGAATGGGGTTTGACAGTTTGGCATTAGGATTAGGTTTACCGCGTAGGGAAACCATTGCCTATTGATAGAATGTAGGAAATATTTGCCATATTTGAACCGTTTAAAGTCTGATGAAGTTACTTGTTGACAGACTTGCATTATGTGAATTTTTTTTCATACCTCTATGTTGCATTGATTATTCTGTTAGAATACTTCGACTTTACCCGTTTGACTATTCCTTTGATTTAAGATTGCAAATCTCACGAAATCCTGAGAATGTATAATGGTGTATTTTATGACCTTAAAGCTACTTTGTATAAACTAATTTTGCATTTTGGTTGATTTGTGTTCAAAATGACTACGTTTTGATTTGAGAATTTTCAGTAGAAAATGAGATTTTTCAATTTGGAAAAAAAATTTGGTTCAACAGAAGATTTCAAAAGCCATAAATGACAATTTTTATAATAATTTGTCAAAAGAACAAAAAGAAAAATCCGATGAACTTGCTTATTGTTTAATTATTTTATATCGTCGATGTTGTTATAAGAAAGCCTCGTAAATTTAAAACTACAAACGAAATTTTATAATAGTTGAAGGGATTATAGTGCTCAAGTCTACTCCTAATAAACTTTACTTATTTGAGAAATGTTTTAGTTCTGAAATTGATACTTCGAAAGATTTTAATTACAATTTGGTTTTTTTCAACAAATTTGTTCAAGATATTTTTAATTCTGATAAAATTGTGTCTGAAACTTATAAGGTCATTATTTTGCTTAATTCCATGCCTAACATGTGTAAAGAGGTTAAGAATGCAATTAAAAATGGTGGGGACACTTTAGCACCTGAATTGTCATTGATACCCTTGGGAGTAAAAAAAGGATAAGAAGAGTGGTGAAGTACATGTGATGAGGGGTAAAAAATACTTCATACAAAATAGTCATTAGGTGTGTGCTCATTTTAGTAGGTGTATTAGCAATAAGTATGCTAACTGGTAATACATATATGCTTGATGGTGCATTTGTGATATGTAGGGGATGCGGAGAATACCATTTAGATTACGAGAGGTGAGGTGATTAAATGTTTGGAATCTGCTATCTGTTAAGAATTATGATCTGGTAGGATGAGGGAGTGACACTCCTATAACTTTTATTAAGTAGAGACCCATTATTTAACTTGGTTGAGAGAGATGAGATAGTGATAGAGGAACATCCTATTGACTTAAGATTTGTTGTGGTCTACGAGTTAGGCGTGAAGAATAATCAATTTAGTGAACATGGTTGGCGATGAGAGGAGATTTGTGTTCTTGAGATTCGAAATACACGGAATGGTATAAGATAATTGTGATGAGATCTTTTCTTGGGTCATTTATACACTGGTTATATAAGTTGACCATTTACTTGATTAACTTGATGTTAGTATGGTTTTTTTTGTATGCTGAGACATATTGAAAAGATCTGTGTATTATCTTATGATGTGTATTCATTGCATGTTTTATAAATTTATGTTAACATGTGCTCTTGGTTGATTATTGTATATCTGTTTCAGTGTAAGTTCTTGAACTTAGCCCCTAGTGAGTATATGGAGTATATATATATAACGAAGACTTTTTACAATATAAAAGATAGAATTGGAAAATAAAACATCACTCACAACCCGAAAGATTAGGCTAGAATCATATTTGGCCTTCTCACTAGTTATAGAATTTCTAACTAAACAAATAAGAAACAATACAAGATCATAGTTAAGAAAAAATACTACGAGGAATATTTACCTGAAGGAATACTCTTCGGGATGTGCTGTCCAGTAAAAATATGATGACGATCGAACATTTGAAATATGTCTGCCATGCATCATATTAGCTTTTCAAACCGGGATTTACATCTATAAATGAATGTAAAAGCTTGACAGCCACTTTTACTCTCACATGTTCAATCAAACTGTCCAAAACTCTCAAATGTCTATATTTATTCTGTTACGTCTCCACCTTTGTTTTAGATTTCAAGCCCATCTTTAAAATGCTCTGACTCGCATCAATTCACGAATTGTTAAAACCAGTTTTCTTGACCATACAGTTTAAATGAACCAAGTATTCTTTGTATTCTTCCTACCATTTATAACAAGACCAAACAAAAGGGCATAAAACATATTTCATCAATCGTAAAATCATGTAATATAGTGCTAATCATTTCAAGCACTCGAAGAAAAATCTTTAATTACAAGTTAGACCGCAATTATTTGAGCATCACTCAAAGGCTTAAAAAACCTTAAAACTAGATATAGTTTTCTGTCTTTCCAATAGCAAATAATTCCTTCAAGAATTCAGAGATTTTCCCAAATGTGCAGTTTTCTTCAAATTTCTAAGTACAACTAGAAAGCTAGTATACAAATTAATTCATTTCATCAGAGAAAGGGATATTCCAATGAGGTTTCACAGAACAAAACCAAACGATATCGAACAAAAACGAAACCCAACAAGGCACATAATATTCAATAAATCAAGAAACACATAAGGAAGAAATAAAAACCTCAGTAATGAGCCAAAAGTTTACCCTTAAATTGCACGCATATGTAGAAGTTGATTACTCTACCAAAATCAGATGAACAATACATTATCTAGTAGACAAAATTACAAAGAGAAAGCAGGATCTTGTAGTTCGCCTTGGCCCAAGGCCGGCCCTAGTTATCTTGTTTAGGCAAGTAGAACTTAGTGTTCTTTGCTTGCAAGTTCACTAGGTATAAAGGTGGAGATTTATTTGGTTTTGATACCCAATAATCTCGGGCAATGTTGTTAAACAGCTTGAACTAAATTTCATAAGACCCAATGGATTAATGAAATTATGATTAATTTGTTAGATTGATCTGAAAACAATGTGGACCATAGAAGCAACCAAAATAATTAAGTTGTTCATGGTCCAAAGTCACTTATTAGAGGGCTCTTATAAGTCTTAGCCCATTTACCATATATATTGGCCCAACGTGGTTTCTAACCTATCTCTATATATGGCCCATTTTGAGCTATTGTAGCCATGTATGTATTTGAAAGAAAATCATGGTTGCACTTTTGCTATACTCTCTCTTTGTGCTTGGGTTTAACCTTGTTTCCTTTATTGTTTCTCTTCCTATGTGGTTGCAAATAACCATCAAATTCTTGTCCTCTGTGGGTGAAAGAAAATAGTAATCGAAGTAAATCTTGAGTTGTGGGTTGAACCTTTTTTATTATTGATTAGTGTTTGATATTGATAACGTGAAATAAGTCGAGAATACACCGAATCAAAGATTTTGGATAGTAATTCCGTGACACAGCACACCTTGACATCAATCTTTTTGTACCCCTTTACTAGTAGATGTTACTGTTCCTTAATCAATCAACAAATCGCGTTATACTTGCAATCAATCCTTTTACATGTATAATTAGCTTTGTTATATGCCTTCTTGTTAAGCCAATAGTCCATTTTGAGGTGATTTGACTTCTACAATTCTAATAGTTAACGTTGTTCTTACTTCATGACTTCAATTTGAATTGACTTGATTGTGACTCCCACTAGATCCATGTTCCGTTTATCTCTCAGTTGTTGTGAAAACTACCTTGTTTACCCTATTCGATTTTACATCTTTAATCTTCTTTAATAATACTCAATGCTGTCACAAACAAGACTCCTTATGATGACTTCAAATTAGGATCTCAACACATTATGTATCCTCGATAATGACTCTCGAATCGAAGTTGTATGTTGAGTAAATAGTATTAATGGCGTTGTTGTAATTCATCATTGTTGCAATTTTCGTAATACAAAGAGATTAGAGTCTCATCTTTAAGAAAATCTTGGTGACTCCACCTTACATGATTTTTTGAGTATCATATATCTCATTTGCCACTTTCTTCTCCACAATAATTGGAAAAACTGAATCACTAATGCAAGACATACATTGCCAATAGCATTGTCATACACGTACTTTCACTAGGATCATTTTTTGTCATTTAATTTGAATATTAAATGTACGAGTGTATAATATTGTGACAATCCGAGGGCTCTGATTAAAATGTTAGAAAATTGATTGCGACATAGTGATAATATAAAAAAAAGTGAAATTAAGGAAAACTTGAAATAAAATGAATGTAAGGGTTTTATGTGAAAATACAAGTACATAATGATTCAACTACTGTAGAAGAATTACAATAATTTTTTTAAATACAAGGAGATAACCCCTAATTTAATTTAGAGTATAAACTCACGAGTATAGAATGACTCCACTATTGTAGAAGAATTATAATATTTTTTTTAAAAATACAAGGAGGTAACAACAAATTAACGTTCAGGAGTCTTTATTATTTTTTACGTGTCTCTGTTATCAATATTTTTCAAAGGCTTAAAAGAGGCTCGCACACCTACCGCTTCATAATTTGCTTCAATTTATAGGCAAAAGCTAGCACTATTCACCATTATTCAGAGCTACGTGTCTTTGGTATGTTCGCCAACTGCTTTAATTTTTCAACAAAAACAACTGATTGGTGGCCATTGTAAAATTCTTCTATATAAATAAACGGTGGTTAGCTTTAAACGTTTCAGTGATTTGCATTAAATGATGTAATACTGATTGGTGTTGCGGCTTTCACAAGATTACGAATATATACTCATAATTATTCTTGTTTTAACGATACGTTTGGAATTTACATCACTGAGAGCAGTGAACTTCTCCCACAAGTAATCCTTCTGTATGTGAATATATCCTCATAATTATTCTTTATAATTGTTTTGTCATATAAAGTTTAACATAAACTATTGGTTCGTGGACTAATGAACAAAATACCAATTAGACTCACTCGTTTCTATTGACCACACAAAGAGTGTACTATCTTTTTCTATTTTCAATTTCAAACAATATATGGTGTAACAAATATTATTGATCAGACAAAGTGTGTACTATCTTTTTCTATTTTTTATTTCAAACAATATATGGTATAACAAATATAACGATGTCACTACATTGAGTCATTAATTCTATCCCCTGCTATTATTTGTGCCATAGATTCTCCACATACAATAATTTCTTAATGGAGACAAGATGTGAGACACTTGGACCCACGAATTGTGGCATTATTCATCATTTTCGCTGTTCTTTAAGGACGGTGCACCAAGAAAGTATCATCAAAGAGTGTGGAGTTGATGAACTCTTCAAGGACTGGAAGTTGTTGGTCGTCATCGTAACTGTACATTAGAGGAACCATTCTTGCAAGATTAAGAGAAGCTTTTGTGAAGGATGAACTTGCTGAGTTTTGATTTAAATGCAAACATTCCTTGTTAAGACGCTTCCATTCACTTGATATAATATCAACAACACGCTCTCGCGCAATCTCGATGGTTGATCCTGGATTCTCTTTCATGTAGCACTCTATGTACGAACCATCGTTTCCATCTTGCAGCTCATCCTGTCATTAGGTTGATACAAAACAAATTAACAATGAATTTGAAATTAATTAACATTGAAGTATCAATCATAATGTTTAAAGTTCTAGATGATGGTCTTGCCTAAAAGGTTAAATTGTCATAGAGGGGAAGAGTATTATGAAGTTACAATATAAAATTTTAGTATGTAATTACCTTGGCACTTCCAAAGTCATCCCAGAGACGGAGAATAGCGGCCACAGAGGATATGAGTTCTGATATATCATCCACCTGAACGGCCCCTCTTGTTCTTTTATTGATTCCCAAAAGAAAGAAGAGGTGAACGAGCACCACATGAACTCCTGAACTCACCTTCCCATTTTCTAGGTACTCATTGGAGGTTGGTAAGTGCCGTGAAGCAAACCATTTAGCTTCAACTAGGAATGCGTTACACAGACTTGCCCACTACAATAAATGAAGGATATGCCATTAATGTTATCTACATACGTCATGTAGAGATATATCCTCTTGTTTGGTTTAGCTAAAAATGTTATATTTTAATTAAGTTAAAATCAAGAATTAATTTTAATCATACATTTTTTTGACATACGTTTTTTTATCGACTTTTTGACAACATGTTTTATCAATTTTTATCAAAATGTATTAAAAATCTTATTTTTATATAATACCAAATAGGAGCCACGTATTGGTACGGATGGAAAAGACTATCCATCTTACCGTTGATTTTAGGGAATCGATGGGATTATATCCATGTTTTTTGTAAATCTTGTAGCCTATATCATTTGTCGTGTCAAGAAGGGCCTTGTAGCACATCTTCCAGGATTTTGGTAACATGTGAACGGCCTCATAGTCCCACCTGTACACAATTTAAATATTCAAATCATCAAAAGATATTCAAGTTAAAATCCTCAGTTAAACATATTGCATGTCCACTCTTGTTCTCCCTACTAAAACTAGAAAAGAAAATAACACAGGTAAAGAAGATGAGGATAGCCCAGAATGTTTTATACATGTGTACAGCTCGAGTAAATGCAGTAAGTTCTTCTGGTGTCCCATAAAGATCAAAAATGTCATCTATTATGTAAATAAACGTGATGGATTTGGTGAGCTCAAGCCTTTGCTCCGACATGCTTGGATCACTTAGGGAGGCCATGGACCATGTATACCATTTTAACGGTTGGTTCCTAGCCTGCTTAAATTCCTGAGCCAAGCCAAGGTCTTTCCACCACCTAAAATTACAAAAGATTCCATTTTTAGTTTTCATCAAAATAGTCGAGAAAATTTCAAACGTGTTATGTCTTCTTACTTGGAAATTTGGATCAGTTCTTGTTGGTTCACGGTCTGTGCCAGGGAAATATCCATTTTTGCGAACTCTTTCAATGTTTTTCCCCATCCATTTATGCCTTGGAAATCTCTAATATACTTCTTTGCAGTAAATCTGGCAATGCTCTTGTGATAAGGATGCTTCAATCTGTTACTAACAATTTGGCTACTAAATTTTGCTGCTTCATCAAGAATATCTTCTCCTTCTGTCACTAGCTGAGCAGCTTCATACAATTCCATCAATCCTCTAACATCTTGCTTTAATTTCTCTTCAAACACCCCATCTTTTCCCTTGAATTTGTTGAATATGTCTGTGGCATGTAATTAATTACCAATAACCATTTTTTGCACAAGTAATTATCAAAAACAAGCACAAAACAAAGAAAAAAAATTTCAACCTGCGGGAATGAAGAAACCATGTTCTCTCAAGAGTCTGAAGAAAAGTGAAAGGTCATGAAGAGTGTAATACGAGTATCCATCAAAAGAAGTGGTGGCTTCCATATAAAGTCGCTGAAGAACTGCTTCAATCTCTTCCTGAAAATGGTAGTCAACACCTAGGCGCTGGATAGCATCCACCAACATTAAGCTTTCTGTTTGAGTTTCGAATTCCTCTGACTTCAATAATTCCCTGACATCCTTAAGGTTTTGTTCATATTCCATGGAAAATTCATCCTGCAAGCAAGAGTGGTTTTTGCTTTGCGTGAATATGCATCGACACGTAATATATATATAAGATAAAAAATAGTTTTAGAACTTGAATAACCTTAAAACTTTGCCCATTCAGAATGGTTTGATGGGGTTTAGAGAGGTCACAAGTTTCTTCAAGAATGGTCCACTTCTGAGGAGTATCTATGCACGCAACAAGAGATGGTCTAATATCTCCGTTATCTGAGGAGTAGACTGACATGGGAGAGATAGAATTAAGAGCTATGCCTATTAATTAGAAGACGTTTGTTTGATAAAATTAAGAATTGATTATGGGATTTATATAGGGTGCAACACAGCATAGTTCCTGGTCCAATATTTTCCACGTGAAAATGAATTGTGCAGAATTACGCCGGCCATTAGTTTTTGTTTGGCGCATTTCATTGTATGGGACCGTCAAGAAAATGTTTAGCACGTTGACGCCATTGATAAATGATACTTTCTTCACGTTATCGTATTTAGGTCATCTCTACTTTGTGAAATATGACAATCTAGATGTAGAGCCTCTCATAAACAAAATGAGTCAGCAAATTTGAGTCCACGTTCACGCCATTGATAAATGATACATTCTTCACGTTGTGGTATTTAGGTTATCGTTACTTTGTGAAATATGACCATTTAGATGTAGAGCGTCTCATAAACAAAATGAGTCATCAAATTTTAGTGCACGTTCACGCCATTGATAAATGATAATTTCTTCACGTTGTGGTATTTAGATTATCGTTACTTTGTGAAATATGACCATCTAGATGTAGAGCCTCTCTAAACAAAATGAGTTAGCAAATTTTAGTTTTCTCTCCTATGTTTTTTTTTCCTGTCTCATAGATAAAAAATTGTGTCGTAGAAGGAACCCATTGAAAATGAAATGTTATTTTGAGTTTTTCAACTTGAAAATGACTTTTACAGAATACGTTGGCCAGTAGTTTTTGTTTGGCGCATTTCATTGTATGTGACCGCCAAGAAAATGTTTAGCAGGTTCATGTCCATTGATATAGATAATTTCTTCACGATGTCGTATTTACGGTTGGTGTCATCGCTACTTTGTGAAATATGCCATCTGATAAACGAAATGAGTTAGCAAATTTTAGTTCTGTCTCCTATGTGTTTTTTTTTTTTTTTTTTGATAAATGATACTTTCTTCACGTTATCGTATTTAGGTCATCTCTACTTTGTGAAATATGACAATCTAGATGTAGAGCCTCTCATAAACAAAATGAGTCAGCAAATTTGAGTCCACGTTCACGCCATTGATAAATGATACATTCTTCACGTTGTGGTATTTAGGTTATCGTTACTTTGTGAAATATGACCATTTAGATGTAGAGCGTCTCATAAACAAAATGAGTCATCAAATTTTAGTGCACGTTCACGCCATTGATAAATGATAATTTCTTCACGTTGTGGTATTTAGATTATCGTTACTTTGTGAAATATGACCATCTATAAAATTTGCAAACACGGCCCCTTTTCATAATTACAGGAGGGGGCCTGCAATTTCGTAAATTGCAACAAAAGCCCTAGCCTTCACCTCAACTGCGATCGAAACTGAAACCCTAAAAATCGCCCCTCTTTCTCTCTCAACCGCCAGCGACGTTCTCTTCCTTTGCAGAGGCGCTTCGCACTACAATTTGCCGAGTTCTAGCAGCGACTGTAGTCGCTGGAAGTCACAGCGGTGATAGTCACGCTGCATTTTGCAACCCAACTGACATCGTTCTCTCTGCCTTGTGTCCCGACAGCGCTGCTGGCTACCTTGTTCCCCCGTGGCGGTGGCAAGCTGTTTCCCCCCGCGGTGAGCTGCTGCTAACAACCGGCGACGCGTTGCCGCTAAGACTTGCAGATTTTTTTTTTCAAATCCGTTTTTCGACCCAAAATGTATTTCCTTTTCAAAACTAAATTTTGAAGATAAAATCACTTTTCAATATTGCTAGAAACAAGGAAACACATAACCAATCAACTTTTGATTGTTCAAGATATAAAACAACTTTTAACAAATATAAAGTAGGCTCTGATATCATTGTTGGGAATCTATTTAATAATGCGCAGCGGAAATAACCAATTTTCAATTCCTAAATAAGGATCTACATTGTATTTAGATAGAAAATGTTATAAGAATTGTACCTTTGATGAATTCTGTAAAACTCATTTGCTGATTCTCGAACTTGAGTGATTATGATATACATTCAAGCTGTCTAATTGTCCAGCCTCCAATGATGATCTACACAGAGAACAAGAATGACGGCTAAGGTTTTCTTTTCTCGTGTTAACAAGAATAGCATAAATTCTCTTATATTTTTCAAACCCTATAAACCTATTAATATAAGTCCATGCGGGTTCGGCTTATCTCCTAAACTAAACCCGATCCAATATATAATTAATCAAATTAATTAAACCTGGTCCATGAATTAATTAGTCCATTAACTAATTCGGGCCTACTAACAAGCAGCCCAATTAATTAATCATCTAATACTTGTCAATTAATTAATTGGTAAATCTCATTCTTTTGATTCTCTTTTGTGTGTGACCCATTAGGTTCCCGATCACGATGTCTTGCGACGTAAATTATTAAATTGATCTAATCAAAATCGATAAATTAAAACAACCCTTTTTTATTTATCACTAATTCACATTCGTCGTCCCAGATTCACATCTAACAATGTGTCGGGCAATACATGTGATGAGAAATGTCACGTGGTATGACAAAACCAAACTTATTCGTTTACCGCGTAACTGTAATCCTTTCATCAATATGATCC
>CAIGRL010015121.1:0-13983 GCA_903798325.1 Fraxinus xanthoxyloides | reverse complement strand
TAGAAGAAATAAGTATTGAGTTGTTTGATATCTATTTTCGTGGTCATCGTGAGTTCAAACTTTGAAGCTTTTCATTTCAACCATATCGCAATACCATCATGAGAAACGTACAATTGTAGACAATGGATTTTACTAGTAATTTATTCACCAATCAAATTTATGAAGAGATCTAGGTAGTGCAGTTTTGATGAACTCAAAATGTAAATGATAACTTCTCATAGTATTGATGTCGTGGCTGTAGTGTATGTAACTCGTTGCTCAAGATAAGGAAATATTCAAATTTAATTCGTCGGAGGGTGATTAAACTCTAAAGAAAGAAAAGTAAGAAGAAGAAAACAAAAGGGANTAGAAGAAATAAGTATTGAGTTGTTTGATATCTATTTTCGTGGTCATCGTGAGTTCAAACTTTGAAGCTTTTCATTTCAACCATATCGCAATACCATCATGAGAAACGTACAATTGTAGACAATGGATTTTACTAGTAATTTATTCACCAATCAAATTTATGAAGAGATCTAGGTAGTGCAGTTTTGATGAACTCAAAATGTAAATGATAACTTCTCATAGTATTGATGTCGTGGCTGTAGTGTATGTAACTCGTTGCTCAAGATAAGGAAATATTCAAATTTAATTCGTCGGAGGGTGATTAAACTCTAAAGAAAGAAAAGTAAGAAGAAGAAAACAAAAGGGAAAACGAAATTCGAGATAAGTGAAAATACTTTCTTCTTAAGACAATATTTCCGTGCAACGATGCTAATGAACTACGAAACTTGTTCCTAAAATACAACTTGTGGTAGAAGCACTTCAAATCACAAGAAACAAATAATTTAGAATGAAATTTTCTCTTTACACGAAAAACGGTTTTAGAATGACTTTTAAAGAGTATTTTGTAGGAGTTTTTGATGTAATGCTCAGTGTAAATGATATGTGATGCGTAATGGGCGTCCAAATGATCTTTTATATAGAAGAGAAAAGGTTGTGAGTGAAATGTCGTGCCCCAAACTCAACAACATTTGCCAAAGGTCGCAGCATTTGCTGTCGCTAGCTTGTCGCTAACCTCTCATTCGAGCGATAATGACACCTTTTTATCAGAGCTTCTTTCGCCAACCTATCGCTAAACTATTGCTCGAGCGATAGGCAAGTGATAAAATTAGCCATTTTCCAGCCCGTATATCCTCTTTTTTATCCAACTTTGGATCTCAATTTTTCATTTATTTGGAATTGTTTTTGAGATTTCAAAATATCACGATGATATACTCGACGAATAGAACAAGTTAATCTATTTATATTCATAATTTGACTAACGGACCAAACTCGAATATTTGGTCGAAGTTGACACAAAAGTTATTTTCTATACTTCATTTTATTTTGTTCTCTAAACCAAATTCCAACATTCCCCCACATAAATGAAAATTCGAATATACTCATGATATACATAAATATGGTGCATCGTAGAGAGAGCGGAAAGAAACTGCATCAAGTAAGGTAGCTTTTGACCTTGAACCTTCCTCAATATAATACTATCGGATTTACTTGACTAATTGATAAACTTGATGTCTTGAACTATTCAGGCCTCGGTGTAAACTAAGTCAATAATATTCGCACAAATGTCTTACCAAGATCGCTCATAGTTCTCATGGCTTGGTTCATTTTGCCCTAAACATTTTTGGGTTTCGTAAGTGTTTAGAAAATTTAAGCTTTTGAACATTTTTCATTGAGGCGGCCCCACCTCACACTTAGATAGGTGATTTCCTATTAAGAGTATTCTGTGCTACTCTACTTGACTTAATCTAATTCCTTTCGATAGACAACGTACTTGATCTCTTGACAAACCTTTAGTAAGTGGATCCACGATATTCTCCTTTGATTTCACATAATCAATGGAGATGAATACCATTTGAATACCATTATAGTTCAGTTGCTTAACGGTATTGTATCTACGACATATATGCCTAGACTTACCATTATATATGCGATTTTGAGATCTTTCAATAGCCGATTGACTATTACAATATATAATAATTGCAAGTACTCACTTAGGCCAACAAGAATCTCTTCTAAGAAGTTACGAAGTCATTTCGTTTCTTCTTCAACTTTATCCAAAGCAATAAACTCGGATTCCATAGTTGATTGAACTGTACACGTTTGCTTTGTCGATTCCATGATATAGCAACTCCACCAATGATAAATATATAGTAGACTTAGAATCCTTTATAATGGATATCTAATTCCCATCACAATACCCTTCTAATACCGCGGGATATTTTGTGAAGTGTAATCTATAGGTCAAAACCTTTCAATGATCATTGCTTGAATAACTTGTAAATCTACTAAGTTTATTCACAGCAAATGCTATGTTCGATCGAGTACAATTTGTAATATACATAAAACTGTCTATAACATATGAATACCTTAGTTGTGATACACATTCACACATATTTTGATTAAGTGCAAACTTGTGTTAATAGAGATTTTCGTATGACTTTCTTCAAGTACATTATACCTTTTAAGTATACTCTCAATGTAGTAAGATTGAGAAAGTATAATTTCTTCTTATATTCTAGAGATTTTAATTCCTAATATTACATCCGCTACATCCAAGTCTTTCATATCAAAATGTTTTTTTAACATTTCTCTTGGTGTTTATCATTATTCCGTGACTATTGATCATTATCAACACGTCGTCTACAGATAGACATACAATCACGTATGTCTTTGGTGTATGTTTAATGTATACACACTTGTCTTACTCATTTATCTTAAACTCATTAGACAACATTGTTTTGTTAAACTTTTGATGTCATTGTTTAGGGGTTTGTTTCAATCAATACAAAGATTTAACTAATTTACAAACTTTTTGTTTGTGGTTAGGAGAGACGGACCTTTCGAATTGTTCCATGTATATCTTCTATTCTAACTCACAATTTGTGAATGCATTCTTTACATCCATTTGATGAATCTCAAGGTTATGCAATGTCGCAATAGCAACCAACAACCTTATTGATGTGATTCTAATTACGGGTAAGCAGGTATCAAAGAAATCAAGTCTTTCTTTTTATCTATATTCCTTCGCAACCAATTTAGCCTTATATTTAACAATAGATAATCCGATTTTAGTTTTCTTTTAAAAATTCATTTGCACTCTAAAGGTTTGTTCCTAAGAGGTAAATCAACTAACTTCTAAGTATGATTTTGCATTATAGAATCTATCTCACCATTGATAACTTATTTTCAATGTGGTGCTTTTAGTGTAGACACTGATTTATCGAAAGTTTTTGATTCATTTTCTATCATATAGGTTAGAAAATTTGGGCCAAACGAAGTAGTTATCCTAGCCCTTTTACTAAGCATTGGTTCTTCCCTCATTTGAAGTGTCATTTGTAGTATCAAAAGTTCTTTTATCTGAAATTGCATTTTCCTTATTCTTATATGGAAATATATCTTCAAAAAATGATGCATTTTTTGATTCAATTATTGTTCCTTCATGTACATCTTAAGTTTCAAATTTATATACAAAGAAATGATATGCACTACTATTATTGAAGTACCCAATAAATATGCAATCAATCATTTTAGGACCGATTTTCACTTATTTAGGCTTAGGTACCTCAGCCTTAGCAAAATACCTCCGTACTTTCAAGTATTGGTAAGAAGGAGGATAACAATCTATAGTACATATGGAGTTTCTTCTATTTTCTTAAGAGGTATCTTGTTAAGAATGTTTTTTTGCCGATAAAATGGCTTTCTTCCACAAGTTATGAGGTAGAACCGAACTTATCAACATTGAGTTTATTTTCTTTTTAAGAGTTCAATTTTTGCTTTCAGCAACACCATTTGATTGTAGTGAGTAATGTTTTGTTGTTTGATGAATGATTGCATGTTTCAGAACAATATTCTTTAAGTGGTGCCCCTATTCACCATCTCTATCACTACGAATACTTTTTATTTGTTTACAAGTTGATTTTCAACTTCTGTCTTATAATGTTTAAAGACATTTAAGACTTCGTCTTTACTTCGTAATAAAAAGCCATAACAATACTTTGTACAATCATCAATAAAAGTTATAAATTATTTCTTACAACCTTTAATTTGAACAAATTTCAAGTCACATATATCGCTATGTATTAACTCTAAATTTGTCTTGTTCCTTTGAATTGAGTGAAAAGGTGTTTTGGCTAACTTTGTTTCAACACATACTTCACTCTTATAATTAGGATCAATTTTAAGCGTCAAACTTAAACTTTGATTCATAAGTTTGAGCATAGATGTAAAGCCATATTTGTTAAGTAGAGACTCGGATACAAGATTTTTGAGAATGTCCGGTACATGTAGGACATTGTTGAGGACAAATTCTTTATTGGATGTCGTCTATAAAGTAACTTTTCATTGTCCTTCAAATTTAGAACTTGTATAATTTCCTATAAAAAATTTGCTCTCCAATTATCTCTTTGTAGTTAGAGAACATAGTCTTGTTTGCACAAATGTGACGGGTAGCACCAGTATCAACTGACCATTCCCTTGAATTTCCAACGTTGTCACATTCAGAAACAACAGCCGAAAGATTCATCTCTTGTATCCCTTCAGAAAGAGTGTCTCCTTCAACCACATTTGCTTGTGCGTTCTTTTTAGGCTTTCGACATTTATTAGAGAGATGTCCAACTTTTCCACAATTATAACAGTTGTCTTTAAACTTCTTCGCATTCTTGGATTTGTCTCTATTCGGTACAACACTGGAGATCTTACGTTTCTTGTTGACAACATTTGAACCATTTTCAACAAAATTTACTTCAAGTTGAACAATATATTTCCTTTCGGTGTTTCTATTGTCTTCCTCGATCCTCAAACGTACTATCAATTCCTCCAAATTCATCTCCTTGCATTTGTGCTTGAGATACTTCTTGAAATATCTCCACATAGATGGGAATTTCTCAATGATGGCTTCAACTTGGAAGGACTCACTCAATTCCATCTTTTCAGCATGTATATCATGTAGTAGAACTTGAAATTCTTGTACTTGGCTTATCACGGTTTTGGAATCTACTATTTTGTTGTCCAAAAACTTGCCAACAATGAACTTTGTTCCGACATCCTCGATTTTGTACTTCTTTTTCCAACAAATCCCATATATCCTTGGCTAAATCCATTGAACTATACACTCCATAAAGTGTATTGTCCAATCCATTTAGAATGTAATTTTTGTAAGAAAAATCGAATGCTTCCATGCATCTAATGCAATAATCGAATCACGATTATTTCCTCCTTGCACAATAGGAGCCCTTTCTTTTAGAAACTTTGCCGAATTCAAAGTAATAAGATAAAACATCTTTTGTTGTCATCTTTTAAAATCCACATCTCCAAACTTTTTCGATTTTTCTATGTGGGATGTGAGAGTTTGATATAGGTATGGACAAAGACGGAATAGCATGGTTTGTGCAATTTGTTATTTGACTTGAAGTAATCTCAACATAATTCATTTATGTTATACACAGAAGTTCAACGTACAAAAATATAGAAAGAAATGAATAGCACACAAAGATTTATTCCAAAGATGAAGAAATAATGTAACAACAAAAAATAGACGGATATTGTCTCAAGATTATCGAGGCGGTAGCATATGTAAATGGTTGTTTAAGATACGGAAATATTTAAGTTATAATTTGCAAGAGCATAATTAAACTCTAAAGAAAGAAAGAAAGAAAGGAAAAAAAAAATACAAAAGGGAAAACAAAATTCAAGGCAAGTGAAAACACTTTCTCCTTAAAACAATATTGCCCTGCAAATGGTGTTAACGGACCATGACACTTGTCTTCCGAAATGCAACGAATACAACTTATGGTAAAAGTACTTCAAATCACAAGCAACAATGAACTTAGAACAAAATTCTCTATCTACACGAAAAACGATTTTAAAATGACTTTAGAAGAATATTTTGCAAGAGTTTCTAATATAATGCTCAATGCAAATGATACTGAATGTATAATGGACGTCCAAAGGTTCCTTTATATAGAAGAGGAATGTTGTGAATGAAGTGTCATGCTCCAAACTCAGTAACATTTGCCAAAGGTCGCAGTATTTGTTGTCGCTAGCCTATCACTGACCTCTCGTTCTAGCGACAGTGACACATTTTCATCAGAACTTCTCTCGCTAACTTGTCTCTATACTTTTGTTCGAGCGACAACCTCATCGCTCGAGCCTCGAGCAATAGGCGAACGATGGAGTAAGCCTTTTTTCCAGTCCGTATGTCCTCTTCTCTATCTAACTTTGGACCTCAATTTCTCATTCATCTAGAATTGCTTTTGAGATTCCAAATATACCATGACGATATACTCAATGAGTAGAACAAATTAGTCTATTTAAATTCGTAATTTGACTATCGAATCCAGTCTGGATATTTGATTCAAATTGAAACAAAAGTCACTTTCGATACTTCATTTTATTTTGTTCTCTAAACTAAATTCCAACTATTGCACCTGTCAAAATGTGCCGACCTCCTTGGCACCTGGCACTTGCCTATTATAAAATAAGAATAAAAAACATTTACGAAGAATTTTAATCGAATTCTAAACATCGTCCAAATCTACCAAACGTTCCGAGACTGTGCCAGGCTCTAGTCATTCTAGCATGTCACTGATAATTGTAATTCAAATTTAGCAAGAAAAATCATACTTTGGGAGACCAGGACTGCAGAATCCATGCACAACTGAAAAAAAAACAAGTTTATTTATTTATTTATTTATTTTTTTGTGTATTATCCAGTTCAACTAACACTACGCTGTACTAAAAATTTGACAATAATTCTCAAAATACCCCATTCAGGATGATGATATAACTCAAGCACCATCACTACAAGATAATACACATTTAAAAGATAGATATTTGATAAACTTAAAAATTCACATAAACCCGTCTGTATAAATGATTGAACGGATTGAGTTTCGGGACAATGTAGTTGACCCCTTCATCAACTCTTTTAGTGTCTAGTTGCTCATGTGGGTATACTTTTCAACTTTTAAAACCAGTTAACTTAAAACAACAATATACAGAAAGCTCCACAATTGCATGAAATGTGAACGGATAGAACTTCCTCTGGTGTCATATTTGCACAACTTCCCTTGCAAAGAAAAGATGTCACCTTCATCATGTCATTGTCAGTTTCCTGCACTCTCCGCCTTTTGTTTGTATGCCAAAACCTATAAATACAACATCGCATTTGGATGAATTGCAAAAAGAAATAAGTAGAAAACTCTATTAACATCAGGAGGCACGAATGCAATTAGTTTATCAGCTTTAGCTTTGGATTACTCAAAGTAATAAATAATGCAATACAGGACCTATATTCAGCTACTACCTTACATACACACAATGAAATCTTACCAGATTTCGCTCGGTAAAACTGGCATGAATATCCTCCAAGGTCTGATGCTCTGTCAACATTTGCAACTCATTGTTGCAGGGATTTGTAGTATTGCATTCTTTTTGGCAGATTGAGGAGTTGGTTGTAGGATGAAAGTCTTTTATTACAAACATCTCGATTTCACTAGCTTCCATGGATGTCTGCCTAGCGACATACTGCAAGATATACGGTTTCAAAACCAATTAAGGACTTGAATTTAGCTCATAAAACACAATGAAATGCTGTAAAAGAGTAAAAGTTAAGATGAAGGTGGATTTACTTGGCATAAGCGTCCAACTGACAATGTGGGGCTACAGCAAAGGTAAGGTCGCTGCAGGCTCGGAATTTTCTCCTCATGCAATGAAACAAGCATAAGATTGATATTTAACTGAAAAGAGAAGAAAAACCTGTTATAAGTGAAACTCAATGGCAAAGTGCAGAGAAACTCATAATGATCTTCAAAACTAAACTTTTAAGCAGCAACAGATGATTTGAATTAGAAAATGGTCTTGAGATCTTCTAGATTTCCGTAGATTGAGGGAAAACAAATTATGGCCTTTGCTTTTTTGTCTATCATACTGTTTTCTTTGATATCAATAGAGATGAAATCAGAACTACTCATGGATTGTGAGATTGCCAAGGCACGGATGTATATCAATATTACCGCCTCGTAATTTTCATATGAACATCGGAGATGATCAATTAGCTTTCGAAGTCGGCTATTCCTGGCCAGCTTGCCACTGGCCCCATTGAGACTGCCACGGCGGGTGTGACTGCGCATGCCACCTTTTCCCCAGGCACGAATTTCTGAACTGCCAACAAGACCAGTTGAAGCACCTGGTAACTCTCTGTTCAGTTCCGAATCATTTTCATCATAACCTGCGTCAGCATTGCCTCCTGCTGAAAGCTGCGAATCACGAGCACTGACAGGTTTTTTGTGGCGTTTTGGTTTCACTTCTGTGCTCCGTTCATCAGCAGAAGATGAGTCTTTGCCACCATCATGCCCATTAGTGTCCTCCTCATCGGATCCTTGATGCTCAACAACCCGAGGATTTCTTCGGCCCCTCAAGTTTCTACGAGTGCCCTGTTCCCTAAAAAATTTAAGTGCTGTCGCTCTGGCTGACGTCCGTTTCTTACCCAATGCTTCTGATTGTCGTCGCAAAGTCTGGGCAATTGAAGCTTGAATCTGTATAATAGTAGCAACAAAGAAAAATTAAGAAGATGAAATTTGGTGGTTCACAATTCAGAACTAGAAATGTCAACGAGCTTCCAATTCTATGTTATGATAGATATGCAAACCACCAACG
Organism: Fraxinus xanthoxyloides; assembly: GCA_903798325.1. Classification (NCBI taxonomy): domain Eukaryota; kingdom Viridiplantae; phylum Streptophyta; class Magnoliopsida; order Lamiales; family Oleaceae; genus Fraxinus; species Fraxinus xanthoxyloides. The sequence goes on along the minus strand of CAIGRL010015121.1, from coordinate 5,283 downwards.
AATGGCAATGCTGACACAAGCCATTTCACAACTTCTCCTTCTGAAATTTATAAGGAATTTTACAAATCACTGTCAGCCAAAAAAAAAAGGAGCTGGGAGAATTTTCAGTTGTTTTAATGGACAGGGGGAACAAATAAATCACTCCACATATTATTTGTGGCACACAGATTGGAAGATAAATCCCTCAGATCATAAATTTAACTGAACTGCGTCAGATTAAACTCGAGCATTGGGATCATTTACCTGCTTATTGCGAGCCTTCTCCTCTGCATGAAAAGCAAATTCCTGCAACGATGAATAGAACGGTGGTTTATATAAAGCAAATTAAACCAAACAATGCCAAGACAAGAAGACAGAAATTTGTCAACAGATACCTCCTCCTCAAATTTATCGATGTCTGGATACAAAGCAGCAATTAGGGCATCATAGTTTGGGTCATCTCTCAAAGAACGACGACTAGCACAATGTGTGCGGCAAGCAGGACACTCGTTGTTCCTGCATAGAAATCCACTAATAAAAGTAAATTGCAAGGACTCATTCAACAATTAGTCGACAATGAGAACAAGTACCCCAGGCGCATGGATTTGTCAATGCACTCCCTACAAAAGCGATGCAGGCATTCCATGACTGTTCTTGTCTTCCTAATAATACCTGTCAAAAAAAGTTTTACACAGCATTACACCCATAAAGCTGATTTGACTAAAAGAGAAAGAAATAAGAAGGTTTCAATATGTCAATTCTAATCTCATTCATTTAGTAGAAAGTACAGATTCTGCACAGTGCAATAGCCAACAAGAAGATGCAGGTCTTCATTTTGATTCTAGACTGCTGAATTTCAATGAGATTTAGCAGATACTTTTTTCAGGTAAAAAATGTAAGGTGGGTGAATAAAAGAATAAATCATTGGATTAACTTGCAAATAGTTGGTAGAAGAATTAAATCAGCATGATGTGCACACGAAGCCCCATTGAAGTTGAATGATGAGACAATCTACAGAACTCCTTTACACTGAATCATGATATACTTCTTGGTAGAAGCTAGATTGGCTGTCATTCATTCTTGTCATTTTTTTGTTTTACAATTTTTTCATCCTGTATTCCCTTCTTTTCCAAATGCCAATTGTTTCAACAAAAAACTATCATGGATGCCAAACTTCAGAGATCGGAGAGCCCAAAATGTTTCATTTCGACAAGAACCGTTAGTTTATATGCTGTACACATTTCACACAATTAAGTGTACACCAGGATCCTGATAAACATACGAGTATCATCAAATTTTGACACCAGAAAACACAGTTCAGAGAGATCTAGAATTCTGGGATCTACGTATGGAATATTTTCATAAAAATGAAATCTACATTGCATGGACATGGAAAAGTTGATTTAAATTCTTTAAAATTTTAAATTTATATACTATTTCTTTATTTTCGTACTTTTTAATATAGGACTCGATACATGCCATATCGATCACTTGCCCCAAGAATGTTTGAAGAATACATAAAAAATATGGCACGGCCTGTGGCTTATCAGATTTATGTCATGTAGTGTTCGAGGAGTGTTAGTGACTACTTGTTCGACATGGATAGATGCCCTAGCAGAAGTGTGCGCGCATCACAGAATAATTGAGCTGAAGAGAATATGCCCTTGTTTGGGCTCCATTAAAATCAAATGTTGGGTACAAATATATTTTGAAATAATCAAGTTTTGAAGAACGTGTAGTTAAAAATTTGGTTGAAAAGAAGAGAGAGAAAAATGCATTTGAATAAAATGGAGCCCAAACAGGGGCTATAAGCCAATAAGCATGGTGTTTGAGTAGTCATTTGTCAAATAATCATAAATATCTGAAGAAACCAATGGAAAATAGAAAAATTTCCAAAAAGGGGTACAGCCAGAAGATGCGAGTAGCTAATTAAAGGGCTAGGGTGAAACCTCCAAGGTTAGCCCTCTTACTGTCGATATAAAGTAATTTATCAATTCCGCAAGAGAGCCCAGGAGATTTCCTAAATACTAGATTCTGTAATATTAAACTTCCAATAGACAAGCAATAAATTCCTAGATGTTTGCATCACCCCCTTAAATAATTTCAAACTTTATTGCAAATTGTCCGTGTTGATACAATTTTTTAGCAATTATTCAAATTTCAATAGCATAACATATGAGTACAAGGATCAGAACTTTTCAGTTGCATAAAATTGTTATAACTTCAGATTTGGCAAACTAAAATAACAAAACACATACCTAAACATATTGGACATTGAACTTCCTTGCGTATTTCTGACAATTTCACGACAACAAACCTGGAATACAATATGAACTTTTTGAGCAAATAATCATTACCTTACATACAGAAAAGGACCAAAAATTGGAATGATGTACAATGAAATTTCTTTCCTAGATGTATCGTGGAACAAACAGAATTGCCGGATCACAGTTTTTCATAAAATGTAAATATCAAAATATTCTCCTTTAGCATCCCATTATGATATATCCACTTTCTGCTATTTCAGAGGGGTTCACATTTTTTATTTAAAACTGAGAAATATTCAAAGCTATTGTTAAATGGACTTGAGCATTGTTTCTAAATCCCAGGCCGTTGAAGTCAATGTCTTTCTGAGTTTACATAGTAGGGTTGGGCAAAAATCTCCAAAAAAACCACACTGGTTCCAATGCATAAAGATAAATTTCAGTTTGGTTACAGAAAACCGAAGTTCGGTCTGATTCTCATGTTAACTACATAATTCAAAGAATCGAACAGGTTACCGAATTTTCCTTCTTTTCTTAACTCTTAGCTTTCTATAAAAATGTTAAACTTTGATTGGTGAATGCATCTAATTATTATACATCCAACCCCATCAAATCTAGACTGTTAGTTAGCTCAAAGAACTAATGTATGCCAAACCACAGCAAAGCAAACCAAACAGAATCAGCTTAGTCTGGACAGATTTTCTTCTTTCATATGGAGCAGTAACCAGTTCTCTTTGAATTTTTTTTTTTTTCTCCAATCCAGTTTTACTCTCAGCCAGGCTCCGGCAGATACTAAATCGAACCATGCCCATCCCTTTAAAAGCTAAATGGTATTAATGCTCAACAACATGTTGACACACTGCAAAAATGGTTCATAAAAGAATAGCATGTTGGTTTGATACAGTTGGCCAATTATAACATATAAAAACTAGTGCTCACAAGTCACAATTAGTAACAAATTAGAAAATCTATACTCCAAGTGTGATGATGATAATGCCCTCAGCATGCAGGATATTTATCCCCAGGTCAATATTCTCGAACACAATCTTGTGCAAGATTCCAGCCAAGAAAATATAAGCATAGCAAACCTGAAGTGGCCATCCCAATGACTCCCATGCATAATTTCCGTTGGACTTAAAGAGGCAACCTCAGTAAAATGACAAAACAGAAAGAATTGCAGCTGCTCACCAGGCTTAATGATCTTCTAAGCTTTTGCTTCCTAAACTCTTGTGTATCAATCTGCATCTTTCTATTTAAGATCCTCCCTATATGAAGTACCCTTTGGGCTCATCGTGCAGGCTCCTAACCTGCTAATTTTCTGTTCTTATTGCCATCATTCTCTTCCAACTACCTAACGATGGCCAAAATATGACCTTGGGCCTATGTGGTCCCTTCACCAAAAGAGTCCTTTACCCATGTTATGAGTTTTCTTTTAGAATCTTTGGCTTCTTTAGTAAACTTGATCTTATATCTTAGTAATTCCTCATTACGTTGAAGTAAGTAGTACATGATGATAAATATAAACATACAAAATGTTGATGTACTTGAGCAAGGGCTTTTTGCATTATTGAATCATTCCACTGGATTGAGAGAATCAACAATCACTAAGCCAGCGGATATGAAATGCCATTACTACATTTTAAATTTTTTTGGGCTCACTAATGTGTGACCTTTAGTGTCAAAGTTAGCTGCTTTCACAAGTTCATCTATAACAAATCTGTCTTAGTAATAAGCATCTACAAATTCCAGGAGCAAGCCAGTTTCAACTAGCCTGTTACCGTCAAACCAACTCAGCATGCAACCTATTATTACAATAAAAACAAAACAAATTACTCCCATCAAAATAAAAAACAATATAAAATTTAGTAATTTACCATAAAAGCAACTTAAGAGTCAATTTGATGTAGAAAATAGTGATCCAAATAAAACTGGTCAAAATCAAACAAGCAAACGGTGATAGGAAAGAATCTCAATAGCTAGAAGATCTAGATAAGTTGAAGTACTTCAAAAGTAAGCCCAGAGCCTTCTTTGATGAAACGTGTAACCTTAAACAAGCAAATCGTATGGCAACATAAAGCGGGCAGATCTCAAGCTAATTCCATCGATCCACACATCATACATTTCCAAAATTCACAATAATCGCAACAAGGTTAAAAAAATAAAAATAAAAATGTAACAGTATATCCATTAATTGACATGTATGCCTGAGTGCAGATAAGTTTATACGAGTCTAGATGAGTCTTTGTGAAGAGTTAGAAAGAAATACTCGTCTTTTTCTGCGTCGCTGGAGGAAGGACTGCCATTGGAATCTGAGGGTCGGAGAAGAAACAAATCAATAAATATACGGCAGAAAAATAAGAGGAAATTGGAATTTATCGTCAAAATTTTGTAAGCAGAATAACGCATGTACGTAGGCGTGTACATGTATACGCATGTGATAACATTCCTTCGCCGTTGTCGGCTTCTCCGTGGTTGTGATTCGGGTTGCCTTGGAGTGAATGATCCGCATCCTCTTCCTCGGGCAGCGGCGAAGGAGAAAGAGGAGGAGTAGTATCAAGCGGACGCTTCTGAGCAGGCATTGATAGTCCGAGCTAACTGAGGAGGTCGGGGCGGTGAAGACGGTAGTAGCGGTGGGAGACGGGTCAGCGAAGGTCGAAGGATGGAGTCAATCTGAGTGTGGCTTCGTTTCGTCTGTATAATGTATGTATTTTGTGCGCGGTTATGCGTACTTTGGGTGCCTTTCTATCCGGTTATTTTCGTACAGTTCATTCAATTGACATAAAATTGTTGGATTTACGTAGGCATGGCGTTTTAATAGAAATCGAACATCTCAAATTGGAATTGAAGTCGCATAGGAGGTTTCGGTCCGATTCCAAAAAATATAAATTAGGAATCGAAACCAAGAATTGATTGGATCCGGATCGTTTATTGATTCTTTAACCACAATCATGTGTACCCGAATGTACTCGATTTGTTTAAAGTCTAGACTTTAACAATAAGAAATCAAGATCGACTCTTAATTTGTTTTTGTTTTTTTTTT
>CAIGRL010015081.1:1477-18576 GCA_903798325.1 Fraxinus xanthoxyloides | reverse complement strand
AAAAAAAAAAAAAAATGGGTTCAAATCATTTATTTGAACTCGAGTCTTATTTGACGGTTAAGTTGTTAGTTATTATGAAACAAATGATGTGACATAGAAATTGAGTAGATCAAGGAGTAGTACGCACCTCTTATTTATATTTGAAATGCAAAAGAAATTAAATTAATTAAGATTTTATTTATTCAAATTTATGTAATTTTTGATTTATTTTCTTATAATATTTATTACAGTGGTTAGGCTAGATTTAACCCTATGTGAAAAAGATTGTGCTTTTTATCAATTGTTTGAAAATCATGATATTGACCTGAAAAAGAAAGAAGGTTAAGAGTCAAATGTTACAATAACATACAAATATAATTACAGTCAGTCACAAAAATATAAATTGAGACTCATAATTACAAATTTAGTCACTACAGCACATTTTTTATATTACATATTATTTANTGATGTGACATAGAAATTGAGTAGATCAAGGAGTAGTACGCACCTCTTATTTATATTTGAAATGCAAAAGAAATTAAATTAATTAAGATTTTATTTATTCAAATTTATGTAATTTTTGATTTATTTTCTTATAATATTTATTACAGTGGTTAGGCTAGATTTAACCCTATGTGAAAAAGATTGTGCTTTTTATCAATTGTTTGAAAATCATGATATTGACCTGAAAAAGAAAGAAGGTTAAGAGTCAAATGTTACAATAACATACAAATATAATTACAGTCAGTCACAAAAATATAAATTGAGACTCATAATTACAAATTTAGTCACTACAGCACATTTTTTATATTACATATTATTTATTGGTCAAAAATTATTTATTTTATCGGTCCCATTATGTATGGTTACAAATTAATTATTTTATTGATCATCATCACCCAAATAATTGGTCAAAAACAATCTTAACCCCACCTCACTCCACTCCACCACCACCGACACCAATTGAATGTCAAGCCACTCACAACACTGCCAGTAGCAGCACCACTACCACCAACCTAACGTTGCGCCACCTCACTAACATCGTCAGCACCACCAATTGTAACTGCAAAACAACCACTAATAAAACAACACTGCTAAGCAGATCGGAAGAGGAATAAACCATCCCAAAACCGTGATCAAGGATGATGGCCGATGGTAGTGACTAGAGAAGTGATGAGAGATGGTGGTAACCAAAGAAGTGACGGGAGAACGAGGGAGGTGAGAAGTTTTATGAACTCTCTAGTTCCATTGAAAATAAATTAGGGTTGAAGAGTAGGTCGGCGGATGGGTGGTTCGACTTGTCATAACCCTACAAATAAATAAAAATAAAAGACCCAATAAGATTATAAGTTATAACCTACAAACTTGCCATTTCTCAATCAGAATTCCAAAAGACATATTTAGTGTTGATGTTTCTTAATTTTTCTCAACAAATTCTTTGCATCATACAGTTTCTTATACATCTAAATCGGTAAAATCATGTTCGATTCACTAGTTTCCAATTGAATCAGAGAGTTTGTCGAATTTTTACCGATTTCTTTTTCTCGATTACCAAGTTATAATTGAACTGGTCATGCAGAACATTTTTACGATTTTTTTGATCGAAGGGACTAGACAGGACCGGTATTTGTAGCGTTGCTTTCTATAAGCACAAATTATTATTAAACAAAATTACAAGTTTCTAACTAAATATTTCAATGTGAGACCTTTATTTTTCTCTTGTTTCTTTCTCGTCTTCTTTTCTCTTCGTTTGTATTCATCGTCAATTTGGTAGAAGAGCTTGATGATTCTGATTAAATTATTATTCAAGCGCATAGTATAGTTCATGAAATAGTAGCTTGCATCGACACCCTAAACAGGGGCGGATATGGTAGGAGGTGGCACTAGGCCAAAGCCCATTGCTACCCAAGCCCATATTCAGATTCAATACATATTTTTGTTTTTTTCACAAAAAAAAAAAAAGCCAATAGCCCAACAACTTAAACACTAACAATTTGTTTACTTCAATTTTCTAAGTCCAAACATGGAAACACATTAACTTCTATCTCTAAACTATTTTTTTGGGGAAAATTGCAACGGCAGTCCCTAACATTTCCATTTTGCAAACTTTGCACTAACCTTCATTTTTTTACCAGATGAGGTCTCTAGTCTTTCATAAATATGTAGATGAGGTCCCTTTTGGACGAAAATAGTCCAAAATACCGTCAGTTGACCTGAAAAGTTAAACATCAAGTATATTAACCCTTTTTAGATAACGTTATGAAGATGGTGCAACGATGATCCCAAATAAATTGCATAAGTCTCAAAGACAGTCCCAAATATTTTCCAGTTGTTGTAGAAAAGCCCCAAATGTTTTGAACAATTGCATCAGAAGTCCCAAATCTTTAAAATAAGTTGCAGCAGAAGTACCTAACCTTTTACTCGATTGTATCTCAGGTCATTAGCCCTTTGTAAAGTTCCTAGACAATGTTCGGTTTAAATACAACAATTTTCTATTCAAATACACACACACAGAGTTCAAGTTCACATTTGTCAAAAATGTCAAAAGATCATCTTTGGTCTACAATGTTATTAATCCATTATAAAATATCATAGACAACACAAAAGGTAGTCTAAGACAACAGAAGCAGTACAACCCTTCTTCTTTGCATGTGCCTGAGACTTATTAGATATAGATACGTTTCTCTTGTCATATGATGTTGGCTGCAATTGTTGATGAGAATTTGCTTGTGAACTTGGCTGGGAACTTGCATCTATAGGCAATGAGATTGTGCATGTTCTCATGTTATGGCATATTCCTTCACATATTCTACAAGTCATTTTGATACTTGTTCTTGCAATTTTTGACTTGCAGGTGGTTCAACTTATAAACTTTTTCTCATCTTCTTTGGTCTGTCTACTTTTTTTTTGTGGGTGGATCAAGAGGATGCCTACCAAGTTTTGGCCATAACTCAGGACTTAACATTGGTTGGATTACTGGGCTGTAGGTCCTAAGATAAGTTTCTTTGGTGTAGCATGCATCAACGTTCTCATATATACCAATGTTCCTAAAAAGCATACCAGAGATTGCATGAGCACATGAGATTCCAGTAAGTTTCCATTTTCTACATGCATATTTCCTTCTTGCCAAGTCCACGCTCCATCTCATACCATCTCTATTGTTGACCTCAAACTTCTCACTACCGACATAAATTTGCCTTCAAGTATTTGAATCTGTGGCTGTTGGCATTTCATCTATTTCTCCTGCACTCTCAACCTCATCCACTATATATAGATCACCACCATCTACAAAATCATCATATACATACACAGCATAGTGTATATGGTACTCAAGTTGACCATCATCCTCTACATTCCCTTTTTTCTTCCACCTTCTCCAAAACCTCGCCTGTGTCAACATTGATAACTGAAATATCATCTATCACCTTTTCATCCCATGGAAATTCCATCCTTCAATCACAGGAAAATACCACAACTCAGCAATCCTCTTATCCCCAAACAACTTCACTAAATTCATGGAGTCTACATTCCTCGCCAACCAAAACGATGCCTCACTAATTCTCTTATTTTCAACCTTATAGATATACCTCATTTTCTGGGGGTATTCGAAAACATTGTCCAGTAAAAATTTATTAAATCAATATGGATTCACGTAGTCAAGATATATTGTCTTACCATACTCGTACACAAAATTGTGCATCTTAACGAGTAATATACCACCATGGTATAGCTTTATGGTGAAATAAGTAGAATTTTCTCTTGAAAAACAAATTTGATCAAAATGATCATCAGGTTTAAACCCTAGTCTCACAGTACATGGATGCATAATGTGAACCAATAGCTATTGCATGTTTTATGATACACCCAAATCTATAAAACAATAAAAAAAGGGAATGTTGCAGTAGAAGAAACCACATACGGCTCAATGCATAATAAAGAATCCCATTATTTTCAGAAATTTGAAAATACAAAAATACTCACCATTGACAGGAGCAAGAAGAGTGCCTGGTATGTGACTATCAAAATTTTCAACATTATATCAGATTCATGGCTTTCTTCACCAGACGTTATAGAAGATGATCTTTCTATTTCTATCTATGTAACATCGATATTTGAGTGAGAAATAATTGGGTACTTTTCAATTTTTAAATCAAATGATAAATACGGATTATACAAAATCATCCCTCTTTAAAGAGATCAATACACATGATTTGTTAAATTTCCAAATCAATTGACGGTGCTTTGGACGGTTTCTGTCCAAAGGGACCTCATTTGCATATTTATAAAAGGTTAGGAACTCCTTTGACACAAAATGAAGGTTAAAGTAAAATCTGCAAAAATTTGAAAGGTTGGGGATCGCTGTTTCAATTTTTCCTAATTTTGTTTTTGTTTGATGCTGTTTGGGCTCCATTATAATGTGTTTTTTTTTTTTTGGAAAAATATATTTTGGAATAGTGATTTTTATTTTTAAGAATGTAAAGTTAAAAAAGAAGGAAAAATTTGGATTTATATGTAAACATTATTTTATTGAAGAATGTATAATTTAAAAAAGAAGAGAGAAAAATACATTTTGAATAAAATCTAGCACATGCCAACGACCCACAACTACAAACTTGAAACCACAATAACGATAGGCAGTAGCTGAATTGGAGAACGCAAGTTTTCTATTGCAAGTTTTCATCACCTCCGCCTATAATTATGTCTAAACTCCCTCTTTGACTTTTAGTATTTATGCCTTTTTTGGTTCATTTTTTTTGTTTGATACTTAGCCTTTGTTTGGGCTCCATCAAAATCAAATTTTTGAAGGAAAAAAAATGTATTTTAGAATAATGATATTTTTAAAATGTGTGGTTGAAAAAGAAGAAATACCTTGAATTTATTTAAAATATTATTTTATTGGAGAATGTATGGTTAAAAAAAGATAGAGAAAAATATTTTTTGAATAAAATGGAGTCCAAACAGGGGCTTATATTGGATATTTAAAGCATCTATTGTGGTTAGTTTTTTTTTTTTTTTTGTTAATTTTATGTTGATTTTTTTAGTTTTCTCATATGTTTTTCAATTTTTGTTATTTATGCTTAAATACATTATACATGCTTAATTTTGTAACAATTTTTAGATTGTAACTTTACTCATGGTTTCTTCTTTCGTGATCAAAACACTTTCAATATTTGGTTTTCTTTTTGAAGAACTGCAAAAAGTTTTAATTTGTTGTTGGTCCAATTTCACACTAAGTTACTTCGACGCTGTAAAAAACTACATGAGCAAGTACTTCTCCTAACCTTTAGCACTTGAAGTGCATTTTATATTGGAGTATGAGTTGATTTATGATTCTTAGATTTGGTGTCGAATTGTTAACTAGTTATAATATAATTAAATTGTTGGATAAGTAGTTCGATTGTTATTGGTGAATTATTTTTAAATTGTTTGGATACTGAAGTGTTTTGGTATTTATTTATTTTTATTTTGAATTAGAATAAAATCGACCTTTCGTCAAGAAAGGAAGAACCTTGTTATCTTCTTTATGCAAGCTTATCTAAAGGATGGTCACTTTCAACCAAACTTTTGGAGTATTGGAGCAAAGAATATGAAAAGCAGAAACACATATTTCTTGCTAATTGTATGACACTCTACAATGAAAGTTTTATGTTGAAAAATATCGTTGGATACAACTGCAATAGGTAATATTCATTTAGACTACTATTGTTATATATGAATTTTATTCGTAAATTGACCTTTTGAAAAAAAGTGTCTCCCATAATGTCAATTCCTAGCTCTGCGCCCGAGGCCCGAAACTCATTCACATAACCAGCCACCACCTAAATCTTCTGCATTGCCTCCTTCTACCAAAACAAACTTTGAGTACGACCTTGAAACAAATCTGAAAAACCAAGTAAAAACACATAAAAAGCTGAGAGAGGAAAGAGATGAAAGCTCTTAATTTTATTCAATAATAATGTGATGTTTAATATGAAGCATGACCCTCATATAAGGACTATAAGGAAAATTTCAAAAATTACAACTAGTACCAGATGAAACCAACCACTACCATCAAATGATCTTCAAAAACAATCAACTTCAAAATTGACAACATTTCACCTCATAAAGTCACCAACTACCTTCTAGTCAACCCAAAGTCCCGTTAGGTAGTAATCACTCCCATATCTGAATTCTAATCTTAGTAATTGGGCTTAATTTTACATGTGGGGCAATTGTTCAAGGCCGAGGAAGAAATGGGGTAGGTGTGGTGATAGAAGTTTTGGAAATGTGAGAGAAATGGATAGGAAGGTGATAGATACAAGGATGTCATTGGAGGGGGGAAAGAGTGCTATAATATATTCTTTTATTATTGTTATTATAATTTAACACCTGATTTGTGAAATTTTTTATAAGTTTGTTAAATTTGAATTTGTATTCTTATAATATTGTATTTGTGTATTTTTTTTTTCTTTAACCAATGTGAGATTTATCCTTTAATATACTCCTACAAGATTGTGTCTCATTTGAAAAGACCAATCTTGAAATTCACGTTCTTGTTTTTGAGTTTTAATTGGATCGAATTGCTCGTTGGAATTAATAGGCTTTGAAACAATATTAAAACTTAGGGTTCTATCTTACAAGATCAACCTTATTAAGAGGAGTGGCCAAGCTCATATACAACATATGTTGGTTTGAATTTTGATATTTAACCAATGTGAGATTTATCCTTTAATTAACCGATGACTTTTATGGTGTTTGTGAAGGTGGTGATGGTGGTAAGGAAAAGTGACAATGGAGATGGTTATGTGGTTGTGGTGATGATAACAACATTAGTAAGATGGAGTGTAGATTTGGTGGTTCAGAGGTGATGGCGTGTTGGAATCGGTAGTAATGATGCGATTCACGGTGGTGGATCGATTTATTTCTTCTCTTTCTAGTAGTGTGAGTGAAAGTGGTGTTGCTGGTAAATGGTGGTAGTGTATGGTATTTCTCATGAATGATGGTGGTGATAATGACTGTGCTTATGGCTGACAATGACGTGTCCATCGATGAATGTGTAACAATAAAATGTTAGAAGAGGTATTATGCCATGGTGATGGTATCATAATAAATGTTATAAGCGGTGGGCATAATGGTGATAGTGTAACTATTAGTTTTCTAAGTGGTGGGGAAAGATAGTGGTAATGGTGTCTTCTTCCCTTCTTGTTTCTCTCTTCTCATCTCTTCTCTTCATTTTTTCTTTTCTCATATGGATAATATTATTGCTTCTTCTCCTAAGCAAGTTACTGAGTTGCAAATTTCTCATAGAGTGGAAATTTAATGTATGCTAGCTACTGAAGAGTGTGAGACTGGAAGTGCGGCCAATAAAATGGCTAATTTGCAATTATTAGGAGTTACTCATTGAAGTTTACATTAAGACTCTGTAAAGAGCATAATAGATATGTATGGTGCAAGTTGCAAAGTGATTGAATAAATTAGTCACCATTATCTAGAAGGCGGATCTCATGTTGAAGCTCATGGTTTTTACAAAAAGTTGGCGAGTTTTTAGTTCATATTTATCTTGCATTTGATGTATAGAATTATGATAATCACTTATGTTCCTTGTCAAACTCTTCAAAAAATATCACAGGTCATCTTGACTGCTAGAGATTTGTGTCTACTACAAGACAATTTCTTTAGAAATTAAGAGATGATGACCGTGAATAATTTATTTAGAAAGTAAAAAAAATTTCCTTCAAAAATATTAGAATTTGAGTGTGATCCGAACTGTTTATTGAAGATAATTGGGAGTTCCAATTAAAGTGCACATTAAGAAAAATTCTATTTGGAATACTATTGTTGAATTATATTTAAGGATACTTGTCGAATTCTAATTGAAATTCTATTCGGAAGCACAATTGGGAGTAAGAATTTGTGTTTGACTTGAAGATGATATTGGGATGAAAAAAATCAAGTTTCGAATTAAAAGGCCCGAGAGTGGACGCTGCGGCACAATCGTAGCATCGCCGCCCAACACCACCTGGTTGATTTTCCCCTATGCGATTTTTCCTCCTCTACTGCGTTTCTTACATTTTACTTTAACTACAGCTCTACTATTAATGTATGGATGTTTCATATTTGTTCCCTATATAGTTAGCTTTTTATTTTGATTTAGTAAGAAGTTATAAATATTGTAAATAATAAATCTTTGTATTATTTCTCCATATTATAATGAAATATTTATTCTCTACAAATTATTTTTTTCTTGTGTTCTTGTGATCAATTACTTCATATTGTGATATAATCTCTTATTTTCTCCAACAATTTGGTGTTGATTTAATTGGTATCATCTCTGCTCTTCACAAAAAACTGGTATCAGAGCTTTTGGTATCGGAATTTTTGAGAAGATCGATGTTTTCGTGATTGTAACAATGAAGTATGATATTCTGCTATTGGATTGCAATACAAGATTCTCTTTATGACAAGTAAAGATGCGAGCAGTACTACTTAGATGGATTTGGACTACGTATTGTTGAGATTTGACAAGATGACCACAACTTGAACTCTAGAGAAGAAACAAGGAAGGGATCGAATGCCCTATCTCAAATACATTTTCATATTTCAAATAATATTTTGAAAGACGTTTTGAAAGACAAGTCAGCCGCTGCATTATGGTTAAAATTGGAGCAATTACGTATGACGAAAAGTCTTACTAGCAAATTGCATTTGAAGCAACTTTTATATTCTTATTGTATGACAGAAGATACATCTCTTGAGGATCTTCTAGCTGCTTTTATGGAAATCATAGCTGATTTGGATACCTTAGAGGTCAAATATGATGAACAATATTTGGGATTGATTTTATTGTGTTCATTACCCGCTTCATATATGTCTTTTAGTGATAAAATTTTGTATAGTCATGATACTCTCACCATCGAAAATGTCTATGATGATCTATATTCAAAGGAGAAGATAAAATATCTTGTAACATCTGAGGGGCATGGAGATGACCTCATTGTTGATGGGGGCCATTCAAGGTTTAAGTTAAAGCCTAATTTCAAATTTTGTGATTATTGTAAGAAAAAGTAGCACTTGATTAACGATTGTAGTTGCAAAATAAATCAAAATTCACTACAAACCAACAATAAAAACTTAAGGAAAGCAAGTATTACAGAAAACTCTAACAGTGATGGAGAGCTTTTACTTATGTCTGACTACAACTCCAAACCTGACGAGGTTTGAATTTTTTATATAACTTGCACTTTTCATATGACTTCTAATAGGGATTTGTTCAGCGTATGAAGTAGTTTCAAAATGTGTTGTGATAATCGGTAATAATACAACTTGTCGGATAGTTGGTGTTGGTTGGATCAACATAAAGATATTTAATGAGACAGTTAGAACATTTGATGCAGTGAGACACGTTCCAAACCTGAAGAGAAATTTTATCACCTTAAATATTCTTGATTCAAAGGGATACATGTATATTGTTGAAGGTAGAGTACTAAAAGTTAGTAATGAAGCCCGTGTTTTGTTGAAGGGAGATAGAAAACCCCATTTATATATCATGCAATGTTATACATAATCTTTGAGCAATCACCATATTTTAAGAACTCGGGTGGATTTGGAGTTGGATTTTGTATCGTTTGAGTCTGATTTGGAGTCTTCTTTAAGGAATACATCTCAAATGAATTTAGAAGTTATGGGTAAAATCGCATTGCTACCATCATCGGCAATGTCATTGTATTTGGTTGCTAGTAATAGACCCATTTTTGCCACAAATTTCCACATATGTACAATTTTACTGATTTAGTTGATGGTTTGAACGCAGTTCATGGTGTTGATACTAGTCGAGATCATTCTTTTGTGATTTTGTTGCATGGCTTATTTCAGCCTTGTTTGGTGGTCATTAGATTACTTTTGCTCCTAGTTGAGGTATTAGAGGTTGAGAATATTTTCAATTGAAACTTTTTTATGGAGAAGTTTGTTTGTGTTTTTTCATTGAATAGTTCAAGTTTATTTTGTGCAGTGGAATTTTTTTCAGGTGGAGAATTTTGGCTTTGAAGTTTTGTTAATTGCGGTTGAATTCGTATCAAAGTGGAGATTGTTAACATTTGGGTGTGACTCGAATTCTTTATTGAAGCAATTTCTAATTAAAGTGTACATTAAGAAAAATTATATTTGAAATGTTATTGTTAAATCATATTCAAATTTACTTGACAAATTCTAATTGAAGTTTTACTTGGAAGTACAATTGGGAGTAGGAATTTATGTTGGATTTGAAGAGGACATTGAGATGAAGAAAATCAAGTTTTGAAGTAAAGGCCCTGATAGCGGGCATTGTGGCGCTACAGTGACATGATGTTTTTTGCCCGACGCTGCTGCCCCTAGCCCATGGGGTTGCAGGTTGCTCGGGTGGCACCTATCTATTTTTCATCTTCTACTTCGTTTTGGACTCCATTTCTTGCATTCTACTTCACTACAACTCTACTATTAAGATTTGGACATCCCCCTATTTGTTCTCTACATATAATTTACTCTTCATTATGATTTAGTAAGAAGTTAGAACATGGTAAACACAAAATCTTTATATTTTTTTCTCTATATTATAATAAAATCTTCATTCCCTGCAAATTATTTTATTCTTGTGTTCTTGTGATCAATTCTTTTTATATTACAACTATAATATATTATTTTCTCCAACAATTTGGTATTGGTTTAATTTGATATTATCTCCGCTTTTCACAACAAAAAAATAAGGGTAATTAACACATAATATCCTTACCTTTTCACTATTATTGTGAAAAATGTCTCTACCTTTCTTTTCTTTTTTGGCATTTTTAACTTTATTTTCACCTTTCATTGAGCAAAAGGTCATTTTCATACATTTCTCAATTAAAAATTGTGAAATGATGAATATATATTCGTCTATTTAAATAAAACAAAAGAAAAAGAAAAAATTAATTGCAATCATAGTCCTAATTTTTTTAAAAAGTGCAAACAAGTTCTAAATAAATTATTAAAAGGGTAATTAGCACATCATGTCCATATATTTCACTATTTTAGTGAAAAATCACACCTTTCATTTTTATTTTTATTTTTACATTTTCACCTTCAATTACTTCTTTGATTGCGTAAACCATCATTTTTATTTCTTTAATAAAAAACTGTGAAATGATGAATATACTATCCTATAAAAAAAAACTAAAGAACTAATTGCAATTCTAGTCCCAAAATTTTTTAAAAAGTGCAAATCAGTCCCAAATAAATTATTAAGAAATTAAAACTTGTTTAAAAAAAATATTAACTGTAAACGAGTCCCAATTAAATTTAATAAAAATTAGAGTTTTTTTTTTAAAAAAAATTAAAATGTGTAAACGAGTCCCAAATAAATTATTAAGAATTAGAAATAAAAAAAATTAATTTTTTTATTTAAATAAGATGATATATTCATGATTTCAATGCTCTTTATTGAGAAATTTGATGGAAATAGATAGAAATGATTGTTTCTACAATCAAATATGTTATTAAAGGTGAAAATGTCTAAAGAAAAAATGACAAAGGTATGGATTTTTTCGCAATAATAGAGAAAAGTATGGGCATTATGTGCTAATTACCCCTTTAATAATTTATTTGAGACTTAATTGCGCTTTTTTAAAAAATATTGAGACTATGATTGCAATTGAGTTTTTTCTTTTTTTCTTTTATTTTATTTAAATAGAATGGTATATTCGCCACTTCACAATTTTTAGTTGTTAAAATGGATGAAAATGACTTTTTACGTAATGAAATATAGAAATAAGGGTAAAAATGTAAAAAATTGAAAGGTAGTTAGGTTTTCCATAATAATAATGAAAGGTGAAGATGTTATGTGCTAATTACCTCAAAAATAATATCAAAATACCCGATCTAGAAGTTTTGTATAAGACTAATCATTCTAATAATAACACTATAGTTGAACATTATTATCACTTTCATTTTTTCAATGAAATAATATATTTCGTGATGATAGAGTTAAATATAAGATTTAGTAATATATTAGTAGAACTCATTTCTCTCTGTGTAGCTTTTAGACCCTAAAGATTCATTAAAATTATTCGACAGTCGTGATATTTGCATACTTGCATAAAATTCTGTTCTCAAGATTTTTCAAAGCAAGATATTATTATATTGAAATACAAGTTAACACATTATGAGATACATATAAAGTGTGAGTCTCGATTTCAAGTATCTATACTTGTCGAGTTATACCGATAGTTAACTGAGAGTAGAAGGTCGAGACATTATGGTGACTAGATTGATTTGTCTTGTATTGAAATTGCCAGTTTCTACCGTGAGTACTGGATTGGCATTTTCGACTTCGAAACATGTGAAGACAATATTTCACAATAAAATAGAGAATGACTTTCTTAGTAATTGTATGATACTTTTTGTTGAATGAGAACTTGCTGAGAAAATAGATCTATACTCTACTTTAATGACTTTTTTATTAATATAAATTTTATTACATTAACTTTCTTAAGTTTTAGTCTTACATATAAATTTTTTTTTTCTTTTGGATATGTAGCAATAAGAAATAATGAAGAGCATTTAAATTCAATCCCACCTGTAGCTAACCTCATCACAAATGACAGTTTTAAATTCATTATCCCACCTCAAGTTTCAAAGTAAACCAGTTCCTTTCAACTCAAAAAGATATGAAAATTGAACCAATGTTTGAAATACTGCACAAACTAAATTGATATTAAAAACGAAAGTACTACCTAACGCGCTTTTTAATGACAGTTGATGAATGAAAAAGTCGCACTTCCGCTAGTGTCAATTGAGCTAAAGTAGTTTTCCACTTTTACATGTCTATGGATTAATAACTTCATTTCTCAAAACTCAACAACCGTTTTTGCTCTTAATTTTGGACTTCTGATATTCTTTTTTTGGACAATTGCTGCAAAAGTCTCAAACCATTAAAATACTAGCAAACTTTCTCCACACGTTTCATTTATTGCCGTCACTCCTTACATTTCCAACAATTGCATATGAGGCTCTTTTGGATGATTTCCATCCAAAATACCGTTAGTTGAACATCGAAATTAAGTTAGACCACATATTAATCAATTTTAAAAGGGTAAAGTAGTAATTTCTATTTACCACATTAAACAATTAAAAAACTTAAAAAAAACAAAAGAAAAATGAAAATGTATCTTCTTCTTCTTCTCCTCATCCAGTCCACCCCAACCCCTCAATCCAAAACCAAAAATAAATAAACAAATAAACTCGTCACCGCCATCAACCACCATCGATTGCTACCGCGATTATGGCTAATTGGAAGAACCATTATGACATCCGACGAGAGACAACCCCCTAATTTTGCATAGGAAATCGACATCAAATTCGAAATAACCCTGACTTCATCTTCCATGGAATCGCACAACCCAATGTCAGTGGCGACATCTCAAGCTAGCCCTCTATTTATGCTTGTCGCCTCCAACAGTCCCCCACTACCTTCCTGCTAGAGGGTTCCCTCTTCTGCACCAACATTCTGGTGGAGACTTCCCTCTTCCTCATTGTGGCTCCTCCATTTACAACCTCCTTGGCTTCCCACTTCACTACCGTCTACATGGAGTGATGGAGGAGGCTTCCCATTTCACCACCTACATGGGGGATGCCATGGAGACTTCCTTCGACACCACGGTTACTTCTTCTGATTATTTCCTAATCATTTGGTAGCAATGGAGAAGAAAACGTTGCATTTTCTGAGGTATCAAAATTACCAGAAGATGCCATTTTCCTTTTGGGGATCTTGGAGTTGATTCAAAAAAAATTCTAGAAGAGCGTGAACGAATTGAAAGCTTTCAATTCTTGCTTAATCTTCTTCCATTCGGTCTGTTTTGAAAATAAATTGACACTCACCAACTAAGATCCATGGAGGTGGTGCTAGTGTCGCGATTGACAATTGAAGACGTGTCTGTGATTTTAATTTTTGGGGATAGTTTGGGAGTAAGTTGAGAGGTGGAGGGTGGGGATGGGTAAAGAGGAGAGAGAATTTTTCTTTCTTTTATTTTTTAATTAATTTTTTTAATTGTTTAATGTGGTAAATAGAAAGGGTCATGCTATGTGTATAGAAGTGTACACATAGGAGGTTACATAATGTGAGTGGGGTATGACTAATGCTACAATATCGTGGGTCTCATCCCACTCACATTGTGTAATCCCCTATGTGTACATCTATGTACACATAAATTAATCCAATATGAAGTTATTATTTTACTCTTTTAAAATTGATTAAAATATTGTCAAACTTAATTTTGATGGTCAACTGACGGTATTTTAGATGGAAATCGTCCAAAATGGTATCACATGCAACGCTTGAAAGGTAAGGGGTTAGCCTACAACAAATGAAAGGTTTGGAGAAAGATTATTGGTGTTTTAAAAGTTTGAGATTATTGCTGCAATTATTCCTATTTAAAATGATAATGAAGTTTTCAGCCTCATTATGCCCCTGTTTGTCTACATTAATACAAAACATTGTTTGTTACAGTAAGATTTTCCACCACACATTCACCCAATAAAATATTTTACACAAACCAATAAAGGTATTTTAAAATTCAACCACACAATCTACAAAAAAGACTATATATTACATCATTTATCTCCCAATAATGGAGACAGACACACCCTAAATAAACATGGTATAGAGAATTNTTATTGGTGTTTTAAAAGTTTGAGATTATTGCTGCAATTATTCCTATTTAAAATGATAATGAAGTTTTCAGCCTCATTATGCCCCTGTTTGTCTACATTAATACAAAACATTGTTTGTTACAGTAAGATTTTCCACCACACATTCACCCAATAAAATATTTTACACAAACCAATAAAGTTATTTTAAATTTCAACCACACATTCTCCAAAAAATACTATTTATTACATCATTTATCTCCCAATAATGGAGACAGACACACCCTAAATAAACATGGTAGAGAGCATTTTATACAAAATAGAAAATATATTTAAATTTAGGGATTGGATTTTTTTAATCACCCCAACAAGTTCTCTATTTTGACTCTTTAATTTGCTTGTCCAATGAATATTTATTAATTTCTTCCTATCTTTTATTTAACATAATTTTTTGATACATTAATGATCAATCAATTCAAATATGATTTGAATATTTTATAGGATTAGGCTATTTGTACACCTTGATTAACATCTTAATTGATGGATTGATGACATGAAAATATTATAATGACTGGATTAAATGTGAGAGAGATGAAAAATGATGTGAGATTATATCTGTGTAAAATCTGTAAGATAAAGTGTAAATCAGGATGTACATATAGTAAGCTTGTACTTTATATTGTAGAGTATTGAAATTGTAATTTATTGGATGTAATTATTGTACATTAAAATGGAGAATGATGTTGACCATCTAAATTTTTAACAGTTAAAACCACTTTCTATTTTAAGAGTACATCCAAGAGATTTTCTAAACACAAAATACTCTCCATTTTAGAAAGTCAATACTTAAAAATGAGCTCCAAATTTTTTTTTTTTTTTAACATTTTAAAAAAGAGAGTAGATTTGATTCTCGAAATTTAGAGAGCCAAACTCACTCCCTTATACTTAATGTACAATAATTGTATTTAATGCATTACAAATTTCAATATTTTAGAATTTAAATTGGTAGTCCATTAACATATAAAAAATTATGTTAAATAAGACATGAGAAGAAATTATTAAATGTTCTTTGAAAAAAAAATTAAAAAAATGAGCCAAGATAGAGAGTTTGTTGAAGTGCATAAAAAAATTACTATCTAAATTTAAAGATACTCTTTATTATTATATTATGTATAAGATGCTCTTTATACATTGAGAGTTTTTGTTGAAGATACTCTTAAGTTAAAATATAAAGTTTATTAGAACATATTTTTGAATATTAATTCTCTAAAATAATAAGTATTTAGATATAGCGAATCTATGCTCTAGATAAGGTGAATTATAACCTAGAAAAATACTTCCCAAAAAAAAGTCTTTTTAAGAACACGTTTTCAAATTTCGAAACCAATGACTGAAAAAAGTGGGAAAATAGTACTCTAAAAGACCACTATTCGCAGTTTCTAGGTAGTTTAGTTTGAAGGGTACAACAGAGTTATACGAGTATTAAGGGTTCCGAAGAATTTGATGCTTTCAGTCTTGGATTCATTCTCTCATGGCTAGGTATTAATGATCTATATCTCTATCGTTCTCTCCATGTTTCGTGCTCGCATATGTGTGTGTGTGTGTGTGTTCTTTTCTTTTTGGGCATATTTGATTGCACATGCATATGATTACATTTTATCAGTTGTATCTTTTAGGTCTCGAAGTCAAATGTGACTCCGTGATTATTTTAATTTAATCAAGATGTAGTTTTTGCATGGCATTCTTGAAGATTCCATGCTGTTGACGCCATTGACCGTACCAAAAATTTATGATCCTCACCAGCTGCTGATGAATCGGAAATTGATAGTTTCTTGGATTCTGATGTTAGGAGGAAAAAATTGGGTTTATTGTTGAGGGTTTTATTTAAATTTTTTGGTCTTGAATAAAGAATTAATTCGAGTTTAATTTTGTGGGGTTATACACATTTTATTGATGTAAATGATCAGGTCTGTTGTCTGCAGAATATGAATAATGGGCAAAAGTTTTAAGTGGGTAAGATTTTGGATCTGGGCAATTTTTATTGGCATTGGAGATAGCAATCTCATACTTTCGTTTAAGGATGATTTAATCCATGAACATTTTGAAATTGAGGGTTTATAACTCATGTACAGGATTACGTTCGTTGCTAACATTGTGCTTGATGTTCACTACTGATGCTTAACATTTCTTTCTCTAATAACCACTAAATGTGATGGCATTGAACTCCGAATTTAAGAGTAGGTCGTGCTATTTCCAATTTCAGTACCATTGACGATTGATCATGTATTTCAGCTTAATGTGAAATGTATCTTGAATCTTTGATTCGTTAAGCAGCATTTTGCATTTGTTGAATAGCTTCGTTTTCAGACAGAACTAAAAAGAAAAAACCAACGAAAAGCTCATGTAGCAGAGTCTAAGCTTACTTGGAATACACCTTAGTTTTGTCTTATTCTTGCTGCTACTAACTTTTTTTTTTTTTTTTTTTT
>CAIGRL010015078.1:0-19428 GCA_903798325.1 Fraxinus xanthoxyloides | reverse complement strand
TTGCTTTTTCTTATTTTCCTCAAAATTCTCATGGTTTACATTTTTCTTTGGGAAATAACTCTCAAAATGGTCGTCTCGGCTCTGTTAATTCTTGATCTCTTGGCCTCCTTTTCTTCCGGTTTATTTTGACACCTACACTGATGCCACATTTTTTTTAACGTAGAGATTCCATTTACTCAGTCTGTACAAAATCGAAAGAATTTGAAAATCAGAAACCAAATCAAATCTGGCTTCTGAGCTCTTGCTATGTTGGCAGTTCACGGGAAAGAAAATGCACATTTTCTTTTAAAATATTTTGTAGGTGACTCCGCTTCATGGAGAAAAAATTTCAAAGATGACTTGGTTATCTTCATGGCTTCATGAAACATCCTACACCCTGTAGCAAATTTATGTTTTTCATCTGTCCTAATTACATAGGATTCTTCTCCATTGTTGCCTTTCTTTTTATAGAAATACAAAAGACCTCCCCCCCCTCCCCCAAGATGTTGAACAAGTAATTGAAATACTGATACTGTTTAACACAAACTTTCAAAAGTTAATACTTGCTTGGATGACTACTTAGAAGGTTTTTCTGTGTGTGTGTGTGTTGTTCATGTTTGAGTGTTGTATAATTTCTGTTTTCTGTATTTGATGTTTTTATCGTCTGTTTAAAATATTGTAATTGCAGTTTTATTTTTCTTGTTGAAAACAAGGTGATTTGTAGGAAATGCAGCTTGTACTGTATATTAACATTAGACTTCTTTTGTATGTTTTCGTTATTTTTGGGCTTAATTTTTATTTTATGTTTGTTGAACTTTTCGTACCAGTGTATTACAAAAGAGGGTTTTGAGCTTACTAGAGTTACACTGGTGGATGTTAAAGGACAGGTAGACTTTATATTACTTACTGATTTCTTATTTTTTCTTCATGATGAACATGTTCCTGTTTGTGGACTCTCACTCTTTTCTCTTCCTTCTTCATGATTAACTACTCTCTCTCTCATTTAGTTTTTGTAAGTGTAGAGGACTTGAGATTAAGAAAACTATATGCATTTGTCAACGTCATTGGTGGAAAAGTTCATTAAGAACACTGGATTGCCATAGCATATGGTAACACAATTGGGTCATCAGTTGAATGCAGTGGCTTCACATCTTGAGTTTGCACTTTTTGTAAATGTAATCAAAATTACCTAATATAGTTCTCTAATCTCACTTTCCATTCGCTTCATTCATGCTGTGAAAGTAGGAACAAACATTTGTGGTATATTTGAAACTATGATGCTGTAATTTCTCTATTGCTTGCATGCTTATGCCCTTGTACTTTGTTGTGGAACATTATGACCATTAGTGGTTTTTGTACTCGGTTACAATCTTGCAAAATAATTCTCATTAGGCATTTTGGTATTATTTAAGTGTTAAAATGAGTTCTTCTGTACGCCATATTGATGTATAATGTGAGGTGTTATTTCGTATCATAATTTTATGTGGGCATCCTATCTGCATACCTCCTGTTTCTGAATAATGCAATTATGGAAGTGCTTGTTCTTTGTGGCACTCTGGGTTTTGAGTTTGAGTGCTTACATTTAGGTTAATTCTATCAACTTTTTGCAGGTACTATTAGACAAACTTGTCAAACCAGCAAATGCAATTGTTGATTACAATACAAGGTATTTTCTCTTGTGAATCTCTACTGAAAAGCGCATCTGGATATAATTTTTGGGGTATCTGGTTTAGATTTTCTAAATACTGCATTGCATGACTTGAACATAAACATGTTCACTATGTTCTCATTTGGCTATGGTACAAGCTAGTCATTACTGGTTACCTGGGCAAAGATTGCCGAAATGAGCTTTATAATGTTTGTTCTGTCATTCTAGAAATCCTTGATTAAATATTTGCTATGAATTCGTACACGAGTATGCTACTTTTGTCTCTCAAAATTTTCTTGGTTCCAAACCAAGTAGCGGAAGACCATAATGGCATGGCACTCGAATTATGATAAGCAAGCCTCCTGGAGAAGTTTACAGAGAGAAATTTCTTTATTTGCTTTATCTACTGGTTTAGGAACCAGAACTGTAGCTCTCTTGTAACCAAGGTTCAAGCTGCAAGCTTTTTAGCCTTGTCAGTTATTAAACTCTGAGACGCCCACACAGAATTCTTTCTTGCAATTCCATTTGATTCACCACAAATCTGCTCCAAGGTCCAGTTAGATAAAATAAAAAAAAATTACAATCATATCATGTTAATTCTGATCCACCTCACACTATTCTGTGCTGTTCTACTGGGAACATATTAGTATTGTGAATGAGAGTTTCTTTAGGTTTATACAGGACGTCCTAACTATCTAAGTTGCCATTTCTTATTCTATCTCAATCAGTATGAGTTTCACTCGTCGTCTCTATTTTCATATCTTATTTATTTTCTTTGTAGTTTGGCTTGGCATCCATCTTTAACATCTATATTGCAATTACATTCTGCTTGTTCACATAATCACATTTTCTGATTGGAGGGATTAAATACTGCCAAATCTATCCAGTGTTTCATGTGACAATGGCTTCAAATGTAATGTAATTAAGTGTTGTACGATACCCTTAAGCTAAACCACTTTTCAAGTTCACTAGTTTTATTTGCCCTTTTAATTTTTGATAGATACAAATTAGCTTAAGGGCATTTAGAAACAGTAGGTAACATTCAGGGAAGTAACAGACTGATTTTTGTTTGGCAATTTCTCATATCTGAGTTATGAGATAACCTGGCTTTCAGGATATTATTGGGACCGAATTGAGAAATCTATTAGATTCATATATTCCTTTTGCCTGCAAATTGTATTATTGCGTGAGATTATGTAGTTTTGAGATGTTGCAGGTACAGTGGAATCACACATGAGATGTTGGATGGAGTGACCACAACTATTGAAGCTATTCAGGTTTATTATGCGAGCCAGTCCTCTGCCCGTTATTGTTATTATTACGTTGACAATCTTATGCTAGAGCAGTTTTGACTAAACTTAAAAGTTACTTTTCTAGCAAGGAAGTCAAGACTTCCTTCCTAGAAAAGCAAGTTTTGTTAGTAACAAAGAGGGTAAATATTACTTCTAAAGATTAGAGAAACATGCTCAGGAGACATCTTACCATTTTCTTCAGGGTCGGATTTTACTTCTTTTATATTATTTATACATTTCTAACATTTGCTTCTATATTCAGGGAGAGTTTCTTCAACTGGTTTACAAAGAGACGATTCTTGTTGGACATTCACTAGAAAATGATTTGTTAGCATTGAAGATCTGTCATGATCTGGTGATTGATACGGCGGTTTTATATAGGCACCCACGTGGCCGATCTTACAAAACAGCTTTACGCATACTAACAAGGAGATTTCTTTCTAGAGAGATACAAGATTCAGGAAATGGACACGATAGTGTTGAAGATGCAAGAGCCACAATGGATCTGGCGTTGTTAAAAATTACACATGGTAAGTAATTTATCTTGTCTTTCAATGTACATTAAAACATCTGCACTTAAAATATTTGAGCAGATTGTGTTATAACTGGGAATAAATTTTTTCTAAAAATTAAATTATATTTATTTATTTTACTTTTTCTAGTATTATCATATGGATCGGGGTAGTTGGACAAGGCTTTACAGTAATCTACATGTTTGATTAAATATATTCTACAGGTTGATATACATTGCCAGTGGTGATTTATCACATCTTCATTTGTTACGAAAGATAAATTGCACGTGCCATCACTGAAGTATATTGCAATCTTATCCAACCACTTTTTTCTTGACATTAAGCTATTTGAAGTTCCAATTTTTGGTGCAATTGGTCCCCATTCATGGTTTTCCAAGATATAAAACAAATGGGACATTTTGAAGCATTAACAGGTAAATATAGAATTGAAAATAAAAGAACAAAAAATAATCGTGAGTAGAGACTAATTGCGTTTAAAATGGAACACTGGGAAGCTTAACGCTAAGGTAAATGTTGTGAATAAAAGTGCAAATGGGAGTATATGTTGGGTACGGCACACAGTTTATCCTATTATAGAAAAACAAGTATATTAGTATTAAATATTAATACTCCAGCTGTGATTCACACCAAATTTGGGGGTACTTCTGCCCATAATTTTTATGGTTATGATGTCGTTTGGCTTTTGTATAACCTTTGGATCAGCCAAATCAGTAAAAAAGCAAGTATATTTGTATTAACAAATGAAAAATTTGCATGTCTTGAATGTTTAGAAGCAACATTCTGAACACCTTTTCCACTGACTGAATATCATGCTTGTTATGTATACATGTAGATTCTTGAGTAACATAATTATTTATTTGTTACGTTTTTGGAGTTAGGACCTGATTTTGGCTTGCCTCCATCATTCACAAGGAAGAAACTCTTGTCAGTTTTGGGCGATTTTGGAAAAACCTCATCTCTAGTTGATAATATATCCATCGTGAAGCGATACGCCTCTGAGACATCTCATGCAATTCCAGTATCTTCTGATGATGAAGCTCTTTCGAAAGCCACAAAAGAGGTATATTCACATTTCTAATTCTCACAAGATAAAGATTTTAAGGTGTAGAAGAGGAGTAGACTGAAGGTTAAAAACACCGTTAGACACCGAATATATGCAATTGTTTATTTTGGCTATTTTCTCAAATTAGTCATTGAACTCCATTTTTTGTTGTAGTTCAGGCAATCCGTATACTAAATTAATGGAAATAATAATCAGAAAATATGACATGGCGCAGAATTAGTTAGGGCATTGTTTTTATCATCTAGCGGGAGAAAAATGTGTGTTTTTGGACTATTTCTTCCTCGAAATGCATAACAAAAAAAAAAATAACCAAAGAAAAGAAAAAAGCCTGAATATATGAAAAATGAAAACTTGTAAACTCACTTGCCAACTTCCTTACGTCTACCACTACTGTAATTGCAACCACCACCATTTGAGCATTTCCGTTAGTTTAGCAGGTTGACATATGACAGCTGAAGAATAAATGAGAGTTTGGTGACTAATATGAGGGAAAAAAACTTTTAAGTGACTAAATTGTAACAGCTGTAAATTGAGTGTGACAGGGTTTTCATGCATGTGAGGTCGAGCTGGAAGGGCAGGGGGCAGNAAAAAATAACCAAAGAAAAGAAAAAAGCCTGAATATATGAAAAATGAAAACTTGTAAACTCACTTGCCAACTTCCTTACGTCTACCACTACTGTAATTGCAACCACCACCATTTGAGCATTTCCGTTAGTTTAGCAGGTTGACATATGACAGCTGAAGAATAAATGAGAGTTTGGTGACTAATATGAGGGAAAAAAACTTTTAAGTGACTAAATTGTAACAGCTGTAAATTGAGTGTGACAGGGTTTTCATGCATGTGAGGTCGAGCTGGAAGGGCAGGGGGCAGGTCTAGGAATGCGTTCTGTTCTCTCCCATCACAAGCAATTCCTCAACTGAGTCTGTTCATGTATCTTTATCCTATGTTTCTGGTGATGCATAGGTAAAAAATGAGAAGGTGCACTTCATTTGGGCCCAGTTCTCAGAATTGTTCACCTATCTTAAGAGACAAGCTGATGATGATGAAAAGCTAAATACAAAGCTAGCAGAGATGGTATCATTGCTTACATGTGAGCAACCTACTGGTAGAAAAGGCATCGGATATAGTGTCACCTCAGAACTAAAGGAAATACTTAGTCGTATCAATGGTAGAGTCAAAAGCATATACTCCAGTCTACCTCGTAATGCCATGCTCGTTATCTGCACTGGACATGGAGACACAGCAGTCGTGCAGAGGTAAGTTGTCGTATCGCTTCTGTATGATTTATAAACATGGTTTTGCATTCATCTCTCTGCCATTATCTCTCTCTCTCTCTCTCTCTCTCTTCGCATTCTCTTTTCCTCAGTTCTTTTTCATTTTTCAAGAATGGAAGACTTCAAATACTACATTGGCTAGTTGAATCTTTTGAAGTCTAACTGAAGAAGTCCCCCATCTTATTATTTAATTTTCTTTAATATTAAGTTGAAAATAAATATGTTTTGCATGATAGATCAAGATGGTACTTTATGATATGGATCAAAAATCTGTAGGAATCATTAAGTCGCATATGTAGAAAGATTGAAAGACATAAGCTAATTGTAGGACTCTAAAGAGGAGTTATATTTCCTTCTTAAATGATTTTCAACATACTGTATGAAGTATTCATTGTGTTGATTTAACTTCTAGCAGAGCAGGGGAAAAAATGCAACTTTTTCCTTTTTTCAGATTCTAGCTTTTGTGAGGTACATGTTTAGTTTCAGATAAATAAGAAACGTAATCAAAATTTAAGGTCCTGTTTGATCCATGTTTCAATTTTATGTTTTAAGCCCTGTTTGAGGCACATTAAAATTTTCATTCTTATTTTTCTACTTATTTTCAACCATACATTCTTCAATAAAAATAATATTTTCCCTCACATCAATAACTTTTTCTTCTTTTTGAACCACACATTCTCTAGTGATGGCAATCGGCTCGGCCCTTAAACCCACGAGCTCGCGAGCCACAAGCTTTTTGAATTTTTTTTTTTTACTTTTTCACATTTTTTTTAATTTTTCACGAGCCCACGAGCTGCTAGCGACGCTGCTTGGCTCAGGCTCGGGCTCATCATTTCACGAGCCTGAGCGGCTCGCGGCTTGTGTTTTCACTAGCCAAGCGGCCGCTCGGCCCGTTTGGCATCTCTAACATTCTCCATCAATCTATTATTTCAAAATACATTCTTCCAAAATAATGTGGCTTACACACACCATAGGAGTTTGTTTTAAGATTGCTAAAAATGCGTTTGATTTGTCATCTATAAA
Organism: Fraxinus xanthoxyloides; assembly: GCA_903798325.1. Taxonomy (NCBI): domain Eukaryota; kingdom Viridiplantae; phylum Streptophyta; class Magnoliopsida; order Lamiales; family Oleaceae; genus Fraxinus; species Fraxinus xanthoxyloides. The sequence continues at coordinate 12,615 of CAIGRL010015078.1, read as the reverse complement.
GCCCCATTTGATACACATTTTCCGTGGAAAGTTTTCCAATTTTTGTAGTATTTGATAGGAAAAATTTTCCCCGGAATTCGTTTTCACCACGTACTCTAACGCGCCTGTTTTCTTGGTTTTCAAGGAGTTCATTTTCTCTTGGTTTTGGTGGTAATTGATTTTCCAGTTTTTTTTGGGCAATTGGAAAAAATTCTAAATACAATGATAAAATTTTTGTATCACCTTTATTGGCAATTTACATGCAAAACAAAGTCAAACGAATGGTATTCGGTATGGTAATTTTTTATTTTTATTTTTATTATAATTTTTTTGGCAATTGGAACAAATTTTGGACCAATGGTAAAAAAAACTATCACTTTAATTGATAATTTTCATGAAAAACGAAGTTAAACGGACACCAAATTTTTAACATTTTTCAGGTGAAAAATTATACTAATCAAATGCAATTAATTACAATTCCTAGTAAAACAAATTATATGTAATTCAATTCCTCGTAATTCATTTTCTTTCCACCCAAATTTCATCTTTGCAATCAAATGGACCATAAAATTGTTTCTGAAGACAGAAAATTAGAAAATAAGTTTGGTTTGAAATTTTTAACTATTGTTTTATAACATTTTATTCTATAAAATGTGATTATTCATAAAAATCGAAATTTTTTATGTTAATATATTATCAAATAATGTATACATTTTACAATTGGTGAATCTTTCAGTATTTTTCTAACTACGGGCGTGTTTGAGTCACATTATTTTAGAAGAGTGTATTTTATAATAGTAGATTGATGGAGAATGTGTGGTTGAAAAAGAAGGAAAATTTATTGATGTGATAAAAAATATTATTTTATTGAGAATGTGTGTTTGATAGATATTATTTTGGAAGAATGAATTTTGGAATAGTAAATTGATGGAGAATGTGTGGTTGAAAAAGAAGGAAAAGTTATTGATGTGATGAAAAATATTATTTTATTGAGAATGTGTGGTTGAAAATTAGGAGAAGAATGATAATGAAAATTTTAATGTGTACCAAACAGGGGCTACAAAAGTAAAATAAAAATAAATAATAAATTTTGTTCAAAATATAGGAAATAAAAATAAAAATTACTGACGTGGACTGTGAATTTAAATATGTTTTTAGATTTTTTTTTGTATAAATAATCATTAAGAGCTTGAACTATTTTTATTTTTTATAATTTATATTTTTTTGAATTTTAGATTTTATTTTTAAATTTTTAATTTTTTAGAATTTATCAATTTTATTTTTTGAATTTATTTTCTTGATATTTTTAAAATTCACCAAGTTTTGAAAACACTCAAAATGTCAAAAATACGTTTTGAGTTTTATATTATAAGTTTATGCTTGTTATCGAAAATGTATTTTCAAACATACCATATCGAACTCGTCGTCATTGTTTTGCAAAACCGAAGACAACTTGAAAATAGCAAATCAAAGCACCCTAAGCTTTTCCCGGTTCAGAATTTTTAAAACAGAGGAACTCATAAGAAATTATATGCACAAAAAATTAAACTATATATGCCTACCATATCAGTTTATACGAAATTTTTCAAGGACAACACTTTCTTGAATATCAAGTGGCAATTTTTTTTTAAATTATTATTATTACTACTATTGCAGATAACCAGATCTTTAACCTCATGCATCTTTTTCTAATATATTGTATTGTTAATTAACAAATTTATTTGTGGTTGATGCTCGAAGATTACGGAAAATCCTATCTGAGCAAACAGAAACTGCAATAAGCCGCGAGAAGCTTGTGAAAGCTTTGGAAGAGATGCAGGCTCAAGCTGAAGTGGGATTGTGTTTTGTTGGTGTTAAGCACTGAATTTACTTGCAATCTACTACTCCCTGTTAAAAATATGTAATTTGTCAATTTTGATGGAATTGTTAGAATACTATGTATATTCCCCTTATGGGGGTTCTCAATTTCATGGCAGATTGCATCTCCTGTACTTGTAGAAATCATGGAACACAAAAGTTCATATTTAGTATGAAGCATTTGATTGTGCGAAATGTTATAATCAACGAGGTTTATTTATTTATTTATTTTAAATATTGTCAGGTGCCATAGAATCTCATCTATGTAACATTTTCTAATATGAGGCAATAGCGGAAAGTCTTCTTTGAACAGATTAACAATTCTAGCAAAGTTTGGCCATGTTCGTACATTTGACATTTTAAAGTTTTTTGTCAGAACTAGGATCATCATATTTTTGTTCTCTAGAATGCTAATATTAGTTTTGAATAAGGCTTGTTCAACTCCTTGAGCAGTTACATGAGCATGTTATGCTATTGCTTTTTGAGGACCCTTAGCATTGCAGATTGTAACGATACACGAGGATGACTTGCGATCCAACGAGTCAGGCTTTGTTTTGATGCCTTTGTTTGGCTGTTGTTTGTGGGGCTAGAATGCCTGAGTTGCATGTTGTCCTTATAAGGAATTTATTAGCTCGTCCTTGTAGTAGGCAAAATCACAAAATTTAGAGCCCGTTTGATAATCCTTTTGGTAGAAAATAAGGGGTGGTTTTCTTTGTGTTTCAGTTTTATGTTGAGTTTTGAATTTATTTTGGTTTTTGTGTTTTGGGTGTCCATTCTGAGATTGTTGAAAATGTATTTTTTTTGACATTTTGAAAAATTGTTTTGAAAACACCCAAAACGTGTTTTGCAAAATTTTTGTTTGATTATAACTAAAAACATTCAAAAAAACAACAAATTTGTCGTTTTGAATTTTTTTTGTAAATTTTTAATTTGTTTTCAAGAATGCGTTTTAGAAAATAAGAAAGAGAATGTATTTTTACTATTTTAGAAAATTGAAAATAGAAAACGGCTTAAAAACGGCAAAGAGAACATGCACGAAGAGTTTTAAATGGTGTTTTTAGTAGAATTTATAGTTAAAAAGTAGGAATTTTTTTTTGATATATTTATAAAATATTTTATTGTGTGAATGTGTGGTTGAAAATGGTCTTCTTCTTGGATGAAATGATCAAGGAATTCTCACACACATTTACAAAAGCTTGGTATGAGAATCCACAAATGATTTTATAGCAAATCATAAAATAAATTAAAGAGTGGCAAACAGACCCTTAGTGAATTAACTTCTCATTAATGTATTACCTTTCCATCAAGATGGCATTTATTGTTCCTGAATAGGATAGGCTAGTTCAAACAACATGCAGCAGTATCAAGGGTTGAGTCTCATTGTCATACTCGTCCATACATGTAAATTTGAAATGAATCTCCATTATATCCTACTCTGGCAGGGGTACCAAGATACGACAAGCTTTCTGATCTGACATCACTTGAATGGACTACATATTTGCTTTTCAAGATGGTATAATTCATCACCTACGGTTGCATGGTCACTTTCTTGTGCATTCTCTTTCATAATCTTGTGCTGACTGCTGATCATATTGGAGTTTTATGCACTGTGGTCTGGCATCTGGCTAGTGTTGCATAAGTGCTGGAAGACTCATATGGTATTAAAGTCATGATTAAGAGCAAGGATTTGATAAAAGGAAATGATTTTCGCTGCAATTCTGATCTTTTCCAGGTAGATTCTCTCATAAAAACTGTTTTCAGAAGTTTCGTGGTGCATAGATGGATATTTGGGATGCTGCAAACAGCGTAGTATTGCGTTTGAGGTCCTTTGCCGTCAGAATTCAAGTTGATTTTGTTTGGATGGGTTATAAAAACCATAATCTACTTCATCTGCAAATCGCATCACCATGAAAATATAGATAAAACATCTTTCCGATAATCTAGAGGTTTATATCGAAAAGTATATTAATAGAAGATTTAGGCGAGTCGTCAGAGGAATATTGAAACCAACCGTTTCCATGATGCATTTTCCGAGGTTCAACAAGATTACGTAAACCAGATATTGCCCTGAATTTTTTACTGCAAACAAACATACAAGACAAAAGGCCAGCCGAAAAAGGGGACCTAAAGATTTCCTGAACGCTCCTCTCAGTGAGCTACATGAGGTAGCATGCTTGCAGCACGGCGTGCTTGGACAGCACAGGCACAATGCACAGATGTTAAGTTCAGACAGCCACTTATAATCAGAGAATGCCGGCCAGGGCATGTGTGAAGGGCTGGAAATGAGTCACATAGTGCCTGAACTGCTGGAGGAGTCAATGCAGTGCACTGGCTGATGTTCAGATTCGTCAGCCCTTCATCCTCGTATTTGTTCTTTGGAGACTCCCAAGTTTCATGCTTGTTCTTTACTCGACTCTGTGCAAGAGAATACATTGCTCTATCCGTGATATTCTGACAGTAGTATAGATCGAGGGATCTAAGGTGAAGGCAATTATGTGCCAGCGCAATCACACCCTCGTCTGAAAAAATGCCCATTAATTAGCACGGGACACAGATTGAACTCACAAATAAGAAGTAATCATATGTATGCATCAATTCTATCTAACACGACAAGCATGTCAAGAACAAAACATAAAGTTGCCCCATATTAGAATTAATCCCTGCCAGCTGATTACATTTACAGATGACTTGAGAAAATTGCACTCCAGCAGTTCAACATGTCTTTCCTGGAAAAGTTTTTTTTCTTAAATTTTTTTGAGGACACGGGGTTAAAACTAATTTTTAAGACGCAGGTGGCATCTTGCAATATCAATTAAAACATACAGGATTTCCTACATTTAAGCCGCTTTGCATCTAAACATCAATTCCACAGGTCCCAGTAAAATTGATTGACGTTTTAATTAACTCAAACATAATCTCAATTATAGTAGAGCACATGAAATCAATGTACCAACTACCAACTTCACCAGTGGTACACCAATATCATAGAACTTCATGCTCAATAATCTATATCTATATACCGAAAAAGTCTACTTCCCCCAACATAGTACAATGAAAGTGAATGCAATAAAACAAAGTGAATACCTGTTATAAGAAGACAGCCGCACAAGTCAAGGGCTCTAAGATCAGGGCAACCATATGCTAAACTCTTCACGCCTTCATCACCAACTTGATCACACCATCCCAAATTTAAAGACTGCAATTGATTACAGTTGAATCCAATGGCCTGTATAAATGAAGTATATAAGTTTTAACAAACCATGACTAGTAGTTGGCTGAGGTAACTACTTGTGAGAATATTTTTGTTTCCGAACGCGTTCAGATAAGTTACTTTTTTCTTAGTTTAAGTAAAAAAATTAATGATTTTTCAAGTAACTGTTACCTTCAAAAATAAGTACCTTATTTCAAATATTGATCAACAAAAAATAATGTATATTAAAACTTGTATAACTTAGCTGAACATGTTGCTAGACTGGTTTTCATACCTTCAATGCCCAATCAGTTGCAGCTTTAACACATCCACAAAGATTTAAGAATTTCAATTTTCTGCAAAATCCCGAGAGATATGCCAGAGCAGTATCACTGAAGGCAGAACACCCACTGATATTCAGCTTTGTAATATCTGGGCAACCGTGTGCTAAGACATACAACGAGTGATCGGTAAGTTTAAAACTTTTGCTAAGGTCCAATTCTTGCAAGTTGTGGCAGTAACTTGCAATGGTTTCAACAGCATTATCCTGAAGCTGCGGTGTATCTTGTCGCAGAATCAAAACCTGCAATTTCTTGAAGTTCGGAATGAGTGATAGAACCAAATTATTCATGTTCTTCTTGCACCTGAATGAAAAAAGATATCAAGTTATTAATCACCAGAAAAATTAGGCAAGCATACAGGAGATAAAGATCATAAAATACTGCCACTATCACACATTGATGACAGAGTAAGCACTTACCAACCTAACATACATGCATAACTGTACTTTCGTGTGTGTGTGTGTAGAGAAAAATTAGGCATGTAGAAAGCCGCACACTGGAGATAAAGATCATAAAATACTGCCACTATCATACATTGATGACAGAGTAAGCACTTAACAACCTAGCATTCATGCATAACTGTACTTTAGAATGTGTGTGTGTGTGTGCGTAATCTGCAAGTTTAGGCACTTAAAATGAGTTACTAACAATAACAACCATTGGAACAAAAAACAACGAAATTAAAATGAGATTATATCTACAAGTTAAGAAGAAAGGACCCGTTTATAGGTTTCCATTTAGTAACATAAATTATCTTACACAATCAAACTAATGGAAATAATTCAAGAATATAAAAAATATCATTAACATTCAACATAATTTATGAGCAAGAAAAACAATACAACTGAAGTGTGGAACTATTCTCATAACTCAACAAGAAATATATTCATTTCTGATTACGAGTCTCCACTTGGGTGAACAAGATCCACAAAAGGTTCCCCTGCTGCTCTCTCCCCCTTTGCCCTTCTTCTGTTCATATTCTTAAGTGAAGACAGCACAACAGAAATACAAGCATGGTAGAGAATGCTCAGACTGCAATTTTGATATTCAGAAAAAACCATCTCGCCTTTCGGGAAATTGATAGACTCCATATAATTAATCCCCTGTTTGGTTTAGATAAAAATAGATTTTTAGTAAATTTTGGAAAAAAAGGTTGATGAAATGTGTGGTTGAAAAGTTGATAAAAGTTATGGGTCATATGAAATTTATGGTAGAAAATAAATTTGAGGAAAAATGGGTTTTAGAAATGAGGGCCAAACAGGGGCTAAATATTGATAAGAAAATAACTTCCATTAGATGATATTCACAGTTGACTTCACACCAACTCACTGCTTCAAATATCAGTTTCCAAAATACAAAAGCAGACCTAAATTTGAACTAAACTTACAATGCACTTTCACCTTGCATATGATCTAAGAGCATGTTTGATACGCGGTAGAAGACCATACTTAAATAGTGCTATGATTTTTAACTTCTTTTATTATTTATTTAATCATGTCCGGTCAATGCCAGTCAACCTCATCAAACATGCCATAATCAAATTGTCTCCATGGGAAATAGAAAACAAACAAAACTGCATGGTTATGGTCTGCAGTATTGGACAATCCTAGAAAGCACTGGGAATAAGATTTTAACAATGTTTATAACTATCCAAATTTTCCTACCAAACATGCCGTAAGAGATTACTGTCAACAAGTAAACATATTGGTGCTCACAAGTAATTTGTAGTACTACAGAAGACTAACTATGTTTTCTTCCTTAATCTTGTCCAATGCAAAATTCTAAACACAACATTGGTCACATTTGGTGAACCGAATTAGAACGCATAAAAAGCTCAGTATAAATTATAATGATTATTATAGTTGGTAGTGTAGTGGATTAATGTGGATAGTATTTATTCACTTTTTATTTAAATGAATGTCCTTTAGTATATCTTCCTTATCCAGCTTAAACTTACCTCCAACCTCGGTATATTATGCAGTGGATAGTGCTAAATCACTGCCTGTAGAATAAAATAACACTATCCACCTTAATCCACCATTATTCAATCTTCCTAGTAATATTTATTATAACTCTATACAAAATTCTTTATACTGCTCCAGTGCACCAAACATAGCCTTAATGTACTGTTAATGTAATTCGCAACCATATCATTACACTGTGATCACAATTAAAACTGCTCAACAAGTTCATGGAGAAATCAGATTGCATAATAAACATCAACTCAAAGTGTAATCTCTCTTTATCTTGATTGCAAAGATAATAAGAATCTTAAACAAAATGCCATACATACAGCCTTCAAAAAGAAAATTATTACATTTAAATAATAATAAAAAATTGATTATCAAGTTCTGTTTAGGCAATTTTGTAAAACTCATGACAGTAATTATAAAGAAAACCCAGAATCATGATCCTCTAATTTAGGCACAGGGCAGCCTTAAACATTGAAATTTGTGTGAAAATTCATAAAAAAAATATAAAAAGGCTCAGAATATTCAGTATATACCAAGAAAGGGATAAATGGGTGAGACCCCATGAAATGGCATCCCTCCATCCATGACAGACCCCAGAAGCCACAACCACCGTCCGATCATCCACCAAAGATAGAATCCTCAATAACAACTCCTCCGGTATATCTTTCCACTCACTAATCCTCCGCCGTCCGCCTGCGCCGTCGCCGGCGCCACCAACAAAAATAAACATATTGTCAAAACACACGCCAAGACTCTCTGTTTCTCTCATTTAACAGTCCTGATCCTCTCCTATATCTCTTCTTATATATAAACCCAAAAAAGTGCTCCCCTTTCCACACTGTAAAAAAAGGTAAAGAGTTAGTGAGGATGAAAATGTGAGAAAAAGACGGGGTTAGAAAAGAGACAAATTTCGAGGTACACCAGGTGTCAACAACACAGCTGTTGAAAGGAGACTCATCAATTTGTGAAATTCTAGAAATTTCATTCTCACAGGTAAAAATATTAATTTTAAATTTTCTTATTCACTTCTAAGTAAACGTTTTAAGTATAGACAAACATTCTCTTAAGAACGTCAATAATTATTATTTTTTATCAGTAAAAATGAATTATATTGATCAAATATCATGTACAAATACTTCGAACATAACCGAGTGAAACAACAATGAAGTTATAATCAACAAAAGATAATTAAGTAAGAAAACATCACTTTGTATACTATGTTTTAATTCGTTGTACAATACTCTCAACATGGGGTTTCAAATTTTCAAAAATCATCATATTCCTAGTCAAATAAATGCAGTAAACGAAACTAGTTAAAACAATCATTTCAGCTTTATTGTTCTGTGAATATTTTGATTTTGTTTCAGGGGGAATTAGTGATAAATTTTTCCAAATTTGTGCCTGATCGAGTATTTGGATTTCCGACTTTTATTATTTGATATCTAACCTTTTAAGTTTGCAATAATAAACCCCTTTTGTCAATTTCACTATCATAATTGAACTAATTATATATTACTTTCTCAATGAAAGAATAAAAAAAGTGGAAATTACATACCCACAGAGTTTTTAAATCTTTTAGTTTTCATTTCAAAAATAAGATTGAAAGAATTTTTATTTACAAATCAAATGATAATTATCTGTTAAATATTAATAATAATATTATAAAATTATATTTATCTACAAACCAACCCCAAAATCTCACCCCACCCCATCTATTTTCGATCCCAATTTTTCACCTAACCATAACTCATTTTTCTCAATCTCTGTGCTCCACCTTCTCTCTTTATCCCTCTCTCTATACTCGTCGTGGCGCTATAGAACCGTTGTGCCAATTTGCTTCTCTTGCAGTGGTACCGTGTGACCGCCGAGCACGACACAGCAATACCACTACGCGCAGCAGTGTCTCAATGCTGGCAGTATCGCTGTAGGCCGTACGACAGACGTTGCATGCTTGCAGCATTGCTGTGTGCAGTAGCAACGGCGCTGCGATTGTGGACTGCAGTCTACTGTGGATTTGACAAGGCAATGGTAGTGACACATTGGTGGCACGGCGACAGATTTGGGGATTTTTGGTGGGTGTGGTGTAATGGAGATGTGGTTGTAATTTTTGGTTCAAGAGGTAGTGGTGCTGTTTTTGCTGGTCGTGATGTTGATAGGACGATGGTGGTTGCGATGTAGGTGATGGTGGTGACGGTGCGGGTGTTGGTGGTGGCGTTGACACTAGTGGTGATTTTGTAGTTGAAAATGTTGGTTTGTTGGTGGTGGGGTGTTGGTTTTGAAGTTGAGCGTCGTAGGCGTAGCAGTGGCGTAGTGATGTTGGTGGTGGTTCATGTGATGGTGGCGTTGACGGAGGCAGGTGGACTTTGGCGTGGTGTGGTAGTGGATCTAACATTGTTGATAGTGGTGAGGTAGTGGTCGCAAACAATTGTGGTATAGGTAGCGACGGTGGTGGCGGTGACGATGATCGAGTGGGACAAATAGTGTTTGTGACCAATAAATTGGTTGATTGTAAACAATAAATTTGGTAAGTTGTGACCAATATATAATATATGATCTAAAAGTGTGATCGTGACTTACAATTTATTAAGTTGTGACTCAGAAATAACTTGTGAATAATTGTGACTCTTAAATAAGTTGTGACTTATAAAAATTATAATTTGTGATAGATAACTGAATTATAACTTATGCACACTTGATTTTGTGATCGATGAATAAATTGTGATCTATAAATTTTTTTTGATTTGTGATCGAGAAATAAATAACGATTTATAAAATTTCTGATTTGTGATCGGAATATAATTTGTGACCTATATTTTTTTTGAATTGTGATAAAAAAAAATATATATATAATCAATTAATTTGAGAATTTGTGACCAAATTATATAGAATTGTGACTTTAATATATTTAATTAATAAAATTATATTTTTAATCAATTATTTCATAAATAAATTTTTAATAAATATCTGATTTTTAAAATTTTAAACATTTTATCTTAGTTTTGAAATGAGTGATGGTTAAACTCTTATTTATAAATTTCTCCCATAAACAAATTGAAAAGCAAAAGAGATATATATTATTCTCAGATCACACTACTCTGTCGGGCCCATGTGGCCCTAGCAGAATGGATAAACCTATTATTCTCTTATCATATACCCAATCTTTATTTATACTAGTCAGAGATGAATGTGTATTGAACGTCGTTCTGAAATATTTTATCAGTGCAGTAAAAGTAATATTTTATACCAATTTGTTGGGAGTATTTGATGAGTTCCAAACAAACTAAAGAAGAAAAAATTTAGAATATAAATTTAAGAAAATAAAATTGTACTCTCAAAATTGAACTTCTAATATTCAAAATTTTTGTGATGATGAAATATTACAAATGAGCAACATTTTTTATATTCCATTTGGTACACAAGAATTAATTACTAATACATGAATTTAAACTCACATTAAAATCCCTAAATATATGAATGGAAATAAATTTATCTTTAACTTTAGATTAATATAGATCAAAATTCATTGAATCTAACTTAACGTGAATATTAATTAATTGAGAATTAATTACACGAAATTTATACACGACAATGATAATATTCTTGATAATATAATGACAAGTGCATAAAATTAATAGATGCCCTAAACCATAAGGTAAGTTCGAGAATAAATGAGATTAAATGAAAGAAATGTGAGATTGCACTGTTGATCCGTAATCTATTCCTTAGGTAGCAAATTGGTCTCCAATGTTCGAAAAGAAGCAAATTACTTCTCAACTTTTTTTTTATTGCAATCAATCTCCAATAATGGAAATAATTATTCAAATTTATATTAGATGCTCATGTGACCTTCATAGTAACGTATTACGCTTCAAATTTCTCGACACTAATTGGATTTGAAAAATAAAGTTCAATTTCAATGTTTGTACTTTTCACTCATATTTAACCTTATAAAGTTAGAATTTAAGTTTGTGCCCAAAGAAATTTATAGCAGGATATGTTATCACTAGAACTACATGACAATTTAGTGAAAATCTCATAAACTGTAGACTACTTTTGCAATTATAAGAAACAATTAGTGATCAACTTGTTTTTTTCCAAACTTTATACACTAACTTTACAACTAGAACAAGATGTTTGGGACCGAAGATGAAAAATTCGTAATATAATTAAAAAAAAAAATTATTTGTTGAGCTATATTACAACGCAAGTCTGCAAAATGAGATTGATTTAACCCCACCCATCTTTATATTTGTGGGGTCGAAGTTGTCTTATTAGTCTTTCTGGGTTAGACATCAATTATGTTTTGATGTGATTATGTTTGCTCGATGAAGGGCGGAGAATGAAGGAGACACGGAAGAAGATTCAAAATTGTACATCTAATCGATAATAATTGGAATGAGAACAAGAATGACGGACGAAAATAAGATCTAGAAGGTTACAATTTTTGTGAGAAAAACGATGTTGTCCAAAAATGTAGTGGATTTGTTAATTAGGGTGTGTTTGAGTCACATTATTTTGAAAGTATGTATTCTGTAATAGTAGATTGATGGAAAATGTGTGGTTGAAAAAGAAAGAAAAATTATTAATTTGATAAAAAATATTATTTTATTAAAGAACGTATTGTTAAAAATGAGTAAAAGAATGATAATAAAATTTTTAATGTGTATCAAATATGATATTATTATATAGTTGTTTACATTATTGATGTTGGGGGTCTTTCGGCTTTATACCATTGTATGTGTCTATTCCATGCATGCATGCAGGTTTTAACCCTGTTTGGCCCATTAAATTTTAAAACATTCTTTCTCTTCCATTTTATCAACCATTCTTTCTCTCAATAAAATAATATTAAACGTAAATTCAATTTTTTTTTTTACTTTTTAATAACATGTTTTAAAAGAACACTATTCCAAAATCATTTTTTTTCCAAATAATGGAGCTCAAAAAGGGATTAATAATAGTTTAAATTCAACTCGATATTTAAGCCACTGTTTGACAAATATTATTTGAATTTTTTTCCTTACGTACTCATTTTTAATTGCACATTCAAACAATAAAATATTTTACTGGTAAATTCGAAGTTTTTTCTTCTTTTTTAACCAAACATTAAGAACGAAGTATTACCAAGTTAATAACTTGAGTTTGAGTTTAATTGATACGATTAAGTGAAAAAAAAAAACCCGCTAGAACAAGTAAAATATTGAGAGTTGTTCTCTTACGATCTTTTTTTGTGTTTCGCGCGGAAAGTCGAGCCTCGTTAACAATTAAAAGATAA
>CAIGRL010015068.1:0-10585 GCA_903798325.1 Fraxinus xanthoxyloides | reverse complement strand
GAGTTTGGAGAATTGAAGGGACTTAGTGAAACTGAAGTTGGTTTTGACCAAAAGAAATAAAGTGTATCCATTAGTTTACATACTTGTGACTTTAGGATTAACTCCTTCGGTTGCTACTACTAAAGTTGAAAGATTATTTTTTCCAATGAATATTGTAAAGAATTGACTGTGTAATCAGATTGGAGACCAATGGATGATTGATAGCCTAGTCGTGTACGCTAAAAAAGATGAATTTAATGAAATTAATTACGAGAATATTATATAGCGTTTTGAAAATATGAGAAGTCATAAGGAACAATTGTAAAAAAAAGTATTACATTTTGAATATTATCTTTATTGTCTAATTTGAAATTATTTTTTATGTAATTCTGTCTCGCACCCCTTGAACCATAATCCTGGGTTTGCCCCTGGGTAGGGTTAAGGTTTGTGATTAAAAATGTCATGATCAATTGGCATTTGGCAATGATATCCGGTTGCCTGAGGCCGTAGGGGCAGGTGAGCATCAGCTGAGTATGATTCACAATTCCCAGTTGTCTCCAACTTGTACTCTACTCCTGTAACTTGATACTATTTCTTTTATCTGTGATAGAGTAAATTGTCACATCCATATTTAGTTGTTAGCCAAGATGAGGTAGCTCAACAAGTTTCTCATTGTTTTTGTTGAGAATCTAATAGCAGGTTTACTCTTTGCACCTCTATTGCAGTCAACCGATATTGGCATCTCTAGAGGGCTATTCCAATTTGTTGATTGGCTCTTTGTTTCAACTAAAGTACTTAGTGCACCCATAAAATATTTCTTAAATCATAATAATGCTAGTATAAATTAAATAAAACATGGAATAATACAAGTTATTTAGGACAGGTCGTAGTGTATATTTTTTGGTAATATAGATTATTCTATTTGTAACAGCCTTTAGCTGCAGGCCGGCAGGGCATAAAACTGGTAAATATATGCTGCAAACTCTATATAAAGCTCTACTGATGAGAACCTCCATCCCGAGTATTGAAGGGGATATTCATGTCCCATTTGAAGAACCAAAACTTGGTCAATTGCCACATAAAAGACTGTTGGATTGTCGTGGATGTGTGGGCAGATCTTGGAGACTTTGCTGCAAGATAAAAACTTGAACCCTATGATCTACTCTTGTTTTTGCAATATGCGTTGTGTTCTCATCACGGAAAAAGTTGTGTTTGCTAATGTAAAATATAATAATTGTCATGTGTCACCTACATGCCATTAGTGAAACTTCTTTTATGCATCAAAACCTGTTAATACTAAAGTCTAGTTAATTAAATAATCCGTCTCAATTATTCGTTTCAACCAGAGTACACTAGTCCATCAGAACTTCCAACATGTAGTTTTAGCACATTTCTGACTGAAGTGACTCAACAGATTTATGCTTTGCGAATAATAATGTAGTGCATAACTAAGTAAAGAAGAACACATATACGATGTGAAAAACTAATCCATTAATCAAGATACAAAAATACTATAGTCTTGGTTTAGTAATTTCGTAAAATTGACTAGGACAATGAAAAGTAAATAAAGAACAACTCCCTCGTTTTCTTATTTCTTTTGATTTGTTGGAGAAGTGGAATCAAACCCTATGATCTTGACTTTATTACGACTTCATAATTATATTTGGTCTCAACCACAACTTGGATTAAGATTCACCAATCTTAACTTACTCCAAGTAGCCTGATCCTTGAACAAAATTATATTACTCATGCTAATGAGTGTTCTATTCGAATATGATTGAAGAATTCGGATTTTGCTTTAAGAGGTTGAGCTAAATCTTTTGTCGGTTAGAACTCGCTAAAATAGATTAGAATACTTCTGAACATCAAGCTACAGGTTTGCTAGGTGTATGAAAATTTTCTCTCATTGCTTGTTCGATCCTTAATGTCCATCTTCACTTATATAAAGATTTCCACAAAGCTAGAACAACTCTTACCTGAAATAATGGCGTTATACACGGTAAGAATCATATAAGATATGGTTGATAAGATCCATAGTTAAATTAAGGAAAGATTTTATAAGCTAATATAATATTCCTTCTTTTAATTATTTGACCAATTAACTTTGTCTAAGATGATAAGTAGGTATTTTTGTATATGCTGCTTTAAAGTGAGTAAGAGTTGCACCTTATCAAGGTTTTAGAAACTCTAAAGAAATCGTAGCCAGAATCTTACAACCATGTAGCGCTTATTCCTTTCTGACCGATTGGCTTATCTGTCTTTGAACTTCACTTTTGCACAAGTTTGGACATTAAAAATCATTCCAATGTAAGCAAGCCAATAAATAAAAAATAAGTAAAAATATACTATATATTTTACTTACAAAACATATGTAATCTATGAGTTTTTGGGTAATATTTGCTATCTAAGGAATGTTAAATATTAATAGTCTTGACTTATGAGCATTGGATTTTTTCGGAATTTTTGGGGGTAAGCAATCCAGCCAAGGAAGGATCAACTCGATTTTGTAAATTGA
The DNA here is from genome assembly GCA_903798325.1 of Fraxinus xanthoxyloides. NCBI lineage: Eukaryota > Viridiplantae > Streptophyta > Magnoliopsida > Lamiales > Oleaceae > Fraxinus > Fraxinus xanthoxyloides. The sequence goes on along the minus strand of CAIGRL010015068.1, from coordinate 8,091 downwards.
GAAAATTATAACTATAAAATTAATGGTCACATTAATGGTCACTTGGGGCAACTTTGCCGCGGAAAGATATAGCTACTTAGAATTTCAACGAAGTGACAAAGTATATCAAATACTCGAGATAGCACACAATCTAGAGATCTAGAAGATGTTGCAACGAAGTCCTTGACCATTCCACTCTAATATAAATATGGTTTTCGTGCTACCTAGAATAAGTTGCTTAAAAATTTGTCCACTTAAAATAATAATTCACAAGCTCAAATGATATTTGTGCAAAATGAAAACAGGTTTGTGTGAAGATGGTTGCTTCGATGTTATTGAAGCTCAAACTTCCTTCATCTTCAAGAAAAAATACATGAGTTTTCGTTTTGGATATTCTGTGGTACAATTACTCGTCATTCTCCATGTGAAAATTTAATGAGATACGAGTTATTTCAATCTTTAATCTCAATCTTCTGTGTTTGTGTGGTCCATATTTTATGAAAGTGAAATGGGGCATCTATCCTAGTGTCACCTGGCTTATATATATCAATTTTCATTTTTTCTGCTAGGGAACTTGACATGTCATTGGCATCTGATGATAACGGAATAAGCAACACACTGTGATATTGAACAATGTTCAATACCTTGAGAAAAACTCTCGCCTCGATGGAGGTTGAAAATTACATATTGTCTGTAATCACATTTATTTACATTTCATTTGGTTTTCAATATTTAGAGATAAGATTGTATCAAGCAACTGTGCTTTAGAAGCTGATTTCATGCGATTTTCTTTTTGATACTTTTTGGTGAGCTAAGTTTGAGCATTCAGACCACGTGGCTAATCTCGAGGCTCTGTTCACGAAAGTGTGGTTACACACACATACCACTTGATTGTTGGGTCTAGCTAGAGCTGTTCCTAGATAAGAATTCTCAAACGTCCACTTTTAGCTGAAAAATTCAAAACTCATTTATGAAGTTTTAACATATGAAAATTCAAATAGTTTTTGTGGGATTCAAATTGCTGAAGATTTAGCATACATGCCATGCCCCCTTAGTTCTCCGAGGCATCTGTCCTCGATGTTATGGTGACTCCAAAAATCTTATTGCTGCTTTTGGTCTCTGATCTGTTATAATATTTTTGAAATGATTTTTTGAGTAACTTTGGCAGCATTTAGTAGGAAGAACTAAAATTTCACATCAGGATAATACCGACTTGCCACCACCTCTACCATCACTTCCATCTTCAAAGGTTTGTGGATCATCATGGTCTCAGCAAGTTAATCCAGACCCTCAATTTATTGGTCAGACTCTGGGAGGTCTGACATCAATCAAAATCTCACATTCTTCAGACTTGCCTTTTCGAAATGATGTTAGTGTTGATGCAATGACCATTTTTGCTGTAGAGCGCAATAACTTTTACTAATGAACTGACCTTTTTCAATGTATGGTTTTAACTTAATTTAAGCGAAACTTGTCTGTATTTTTTGAAAAATATATGGTGCAAAAAATATGAAGCCTTATGTAGCACGTTAAAAACTATTTGAGGATGTATGTATATATCAAGAAAAACTTTTGAATGAAACTTAGAATTCTCTGCACTTTTGTATCTCAATATTTTTCTTTCCAGCAGTATCTACAGAAGAAGAACTCTTCTCTATTAAAAAGCTCACATGGTATCACAGCCTTTATGATCTTAAGGGCCTGAGAAAGTATATTTCATGGCAACAACAAATGTTTCTTTGTCTGAATCTCCTGTTTTCACCAGAGAAAGTTATGATTTTTGGGTAGTAAAGATGAAATCTTTCTTGATGGCTTATGATTTATGGGAAACAGTAGAAAAGGATTTTGAGCTTGCAAACTTGGCGCAAGATCAAACTCTAGCACAAATCAAACAACAAAAAGAAGACTTCACCAAAACCTATGAAGCTCTTTCTTTCATCCACTCTGTTGTATCAAAAAACATTTTTCCAAGAATTATTGCTGCAACCATAACAAAAAAAGGCATGGGATTTGTTACAAGAGGAGTTTCAAGGCACAAGAAGAGTTAGAACAGTGAAGCTGCAAATGTTGACGAGAGAATTTGAGATTTTGAAGATGACTGAAGCACATTCTATTAAGGAGGACTCTTCAAAACTCTTAGTAGTTGTGAATCATATGAAGTTTCATTGAGAAAAAAATTACGATTAAAGAATTATTGAAAAGATCTTGATTGGTTTGTTTGAAAAGTTTGAATAAAAAATTTCAGCTATTGAAGAATCAAAGGATCTCAGCAAATAGACAGTGACACATGTTATTGGATCTCTACAAACATATGAACAAAGAACTAGTAAAAGAAGTGAGGAGTCTCTTGAATAAGCTTTCCAAATGAGGCACAAAGCAAATATATTTCCTGCAAGAAACCAACCTATAAGGAGCCAACCTGCTGCAAAAGATGACAAAGGTAAAGGTGTTGAGGCTACCACAAAAGAGAGACATGAGAGAAATATTCACCTTGCAAAATTTGCAACAGAACAAATCACTTGGAAAAGGATTGTTGGCACAAGAAGCAATGCAGGTTCTGTAAAAATTTTGGGCACATTGAAAGGTATTGCAGGATAAAAAAAATCAAGAAACTCTACGAGGCCAAGAAGAAACAAGTTCAAACAGTTCATTTTACTTACAAGCAAGAAGAAGAACATATTTTATGACTTCACAACAATCACAACCAAGAATGAGCAAAGATTGGTATATTGATAATGGGTGTACTAATTATATGACGTCTGATGCCAATCTATTCTCTACATTGGACACTTCAGTCAAGACCAAAGTGAAGATGGAGAATGCACAATATGTTAATGCTGAAGGTAAAGGGACTACTTGTGTGCATAAAAGTAAAGGTACTAAGCTTATTTCAAATGTCTTGTTAGTACCAAATTTAGATCAAAATCTTTTAAGTGTGGTTCGAATGATGGATAAAGGCTATTGATGTTTAAAAATAAAAGGTGTAATATTTATAATTCATGTGGAGCAGAGTTATTTAATGCTGAAGTGAAAAATCGCAGCTTTCCACTGAATTGGTCTTCTTTCCATAGTTCACATGCTTATACAAGTAATGCTGATAAAACTTTGGTTTGGCACAAGAGATTTTGGCACTTTTAACTTGTCATCACTCTTTAACTTTCTTATGAAAAGGGAATGTTAGAGATTTACCTCTTATAAATCTGAATAAAGAAGTATGTGAATGTTGCCAATTGGGAAAACAACACAGACTTTCTTTTCCCAAACAACATAGACTTTCTTTTCCCTCAAGTGGTGCAAGAGCTAGTGAAAAACTGGAACTAGTCCACACTGATGATTGTGGACCAATGAGGACTCACTCGTTGAGTGAAAAGAGATATTTCATTATTTTTATTGATGATTACTTAAGAATGACATGGGTGTATTTCATGAGTAGAAAGTCTCAAGTTTTCTCCATCTTCAAGAAATTCAAAAATCTGGTAGAAACTAAAACTGGTTGCAAGTTGAAGAAGTTAAGGCCAGATCGGGGAATGGAATATACATCAAATGAATTTGATAAATTTTGTGAAGATGAAGGTATAGAACGAAAATTAACAGTGGTATATATACTTGAACAAAATGGTGTTTCAAAAAGGAAAAATAGAATAGTTATGAAAAGGGCAAGATGTATAATTTTTTTTAAAAAAAAAGTCCAAAGAAATTTTGGCCAGAGGTTGTTTATACCACTATTTATTTGCAAAATAGGCTTCCAACTAAGGACGTGCAAGATAAAACTTCTATTGAAGTATGGATTGGAATGTATCCTTCGGCAAGTCACATCAAAATCTTTGGTTCAATATGTTATTTTTACATGCCTAATTTGAATAGAGATAAGCTTCATGAAAAGGCAGATGAAGGCTTTTTTTTTGGGGTATCACTCAAAATGAAAAGGATATAGGAACAAGTTGTTATAAGTAGAGATGTGAAGATTGATGAGAATGCTAGTTTGAACCGGGAAGAGGCAAAGGTTGAAAAGCAATCTACTATTGATGCTTAAGATATAATTGTTGTAGAAAATGAAGAAACCTTTCCTGAAAATTCACATAAAGAATCTGATGATTCTTCCTATTCTTCTTAGGAAACACCCGTTCAAAAAGCTAAATCATTGGGTGAGATTTACGAAAATTGTAGAATGGCTATGATTGAAGCCACATGCTTGTAGTTGAAAGTAAAAAATGGAGAGATCCTATGCAAGATGAAATAACAATTATTGAAAAAAATCATATATGGGAGCTTACTAATAAACCAACTCACAATCAGGATATTAGAGTAAAATGGGTTTACAGAACAAAATTGAATTCGGACTGTTCAATCCACAAGCATAATTAAAGAAAGACTTGTAGTAAAGGGGTATTCACAAGAATTTGGAGTTGACTAGTGTGAAACATTTACTCCAGTTGCAAGATTGTGAACAATAAGACTACTACTTGCACTTGTAGACATGAGAAGTTGGAAAGTATACTAGCTACACGTTAAATCTGCTTTCTTGAATGGCACATTACAGGAGGAGATATATGTAGAAGCGGCCGGTGGGGTTCATTGTTGCTGGAAAGGAAGACAAAGTTTATATATTGAAGAAAGCGCTCTATAGTTTAAAGCAGGCGCCTATAGCATGGTATAACAAAATTGATGGTTAACTCCAACAAAAAGGATTTCAAAGAAGTCAAAATGAAGCCACTCTTTATGTAAAAAGAAGGGAAAATTGTTTTGATAATTTCACTATATGTGGATGATTTGTTGTTAACTGGAGAAGATGAAATGAAAAACTGTAAGGATGAAATGAAGCAACAATTTGAAATGGCAAATCTTGGAGTTATGAGCTACTTTCTTGGCATGGAGATTCATCAAATTGACCATGGAATATTCATCTCTCAAAAGAAGTACGCGGAGGAAATTAAAGATGGAAAATTGCAAACCAACTAAAACGTCTCTTGGAGTTAATGAAAAACTTTCAAAAGAAGATGGGGCAGAAAAGGCGAATGAAGGTACTTATAGAAGTTTAACTGGAAGCTTGTTGTACTTGATGTTTACAACGAGTCTTCTTTCAAGGTTTATGCATTCTCCAAGTGACATCCATTTCAAAACAGCAAAACGAGTCTTGGGGTACTTAAAAGGAACAATTGGTTTTGGAGTGTGATTTCAAAAATTTGTAGACGAGAGTTTGAGGGTTAATTTGATAGTGATTGGGCAGGTAGAGTAGCTGATATAAAGAGCACTTCAGGGTATTGCTTTTCTTTCAGTTCAGGCATGTTTTCATGGAATTCAAGAAATGAAGAAGTTGATGCGCAACCCACCTCTGAGGCAGAACATTAACAACAATAGTAGCTACAAATTAAACTATTTCGCTCATAAATTTTTTTATGTGATTTGGGATTTAATCCAAAATAGGCTATAGAAATTTATTGGGACAAGAAGTCTACTATAGCTATGTCAAAGAATCCAGTTCATCAGGGGAAAGGTAAGCACATAAAGATCGAGTTTCATGCAGTGAGGGAGGCTGAGAAAAATGAAGAAATCAGTCTTTAGTATTGCAATTCAGAGAGTTAGATTACAGATATCTTCACAAAAGCTCTTCCTAAATTTATATTTGAATATCTAATATCAATGCTTGGAGACTTTAGGAAAATGCCCAAGGAAGAGTGTTGATGCAATGACCTTTTACTGTGGAGTGCAGTAACTTTTGATGATGGATTGACCTTTTGTAATGTATGGTTCTAACTTAATTCAAGCAAAAGTTGTTTGTATTTTTTGAAAAATATATGTATAAAAAATGTGAAGCCATATGTAGTAGGTATAGTGGTTGAAAAACTGATGAAGGATGTATGTATGTATCAAGAAAAACTTTTGAATGAAACATAGAATTCTCCGCACTTTTGAATCTCATTTTTTTTTCCTTTCAACCAGTATCTATAGAAGAAGAACTCTTCTCCATTCAAAAACTCACAGTTAGCCCTGTGGACAATTTCGTATGAGATAAATAAGTTGTTCACTTTGATTGTCTTTTGAGATTAAGCTACATTATCTTACCATTTATTGAAATAGGTACTATATTTTTTAGATGTTCCCCTATGGCTCTGATAGAATGTAGATAAATTACTTTCCGATTTTCCACTTGCAGAAAAATTATTCCACATGTAGTCATGCGCACTTTCTTTGTATCATCTTTACTTTTCTTTGTATCATCTTTGCTTTAAAGAAGCACATTTCAACAAATATTTCCTAATGCTTTTAGATTCATAAAATTTCATTTCTACACCTCCTCTATGATATCAAAGCTTTTCCGTCCTAATAGTTGTAAGATTTTCCTTGTCTCCTTCAATAGAGATAGAGGTGAAGTTTCTGCTTTAGCAAAGAATCTCAATGCAATGTTGAAATCACTGACCTACATCAACAAACAACTATCGCGCTTTGTAAGCTTGTAATTTTCTACTTCATTTTACATCGTATGACATGACTCAATTTTGAATGAAGAAGTTTGATTATCTGCACATGGTGATTCTGTTTCTCTTAAATTGATTGCATAGATGTACAATAATGATACGGTTTTAATATTGTTAGGTTTTTAGTGTTGACGATTCTATGGATAAAAGGACTAATTTGTAACGTGCTGTAAAAGTCAAGGACTTTGGGTACAATTTGTACAAATTTCTTTATGAGGTCTAGGGTTCGAGCATGAAAAGAGGAGAAATACGATGCCGTATTTTCGCTAGCATCTTGCCCAGTTGGCGCTTGAGCAGCAAAAGCAGATTTCCTATCTCTCGCTTGTCACCAAGCTTTCGCTCGAGTGACAGTGCATTGCTCGCCTGTTGTCAACTTATCGCTCGAACAACAAGTCCATTCGAAGAATCCTAATTTGTTGTTTTGAAATATTTTTCAGACCTATTCAACCTAATTACTCTCTCCTATAAATACTCAAGCCTATGCATGAATTGTTCTTATTCTCTAACCACGTTCATATTATCCTTCGAAGATCCAAGAGCCTATTCATACATTGATTCCATCTTTTCTTCTTGAGATTACACAACCATATATTTGGAAAAAACATCAAACCCATTGAATCCGAAACACCACTTACTTCATATTGGTCATATGAAAGTACTCTCTCAATTGGATCTTAGAAGTTTCTGGAAGTTGAGAGATGTTGGACTACAGGTGCAAGAAAAGCACAAAGCCTTAGAGCAGGTTCTTGAAATCTTACTAGGAAGAGACAATTGCAGAAGATCTTGGACCAGGTATTGGAACAGACCTTGGAGTTAGCAGTAAATAGATCGGGAAGTTTAGTGAAGTTGGCTAGATAGCATATGACTGTAACTCACTCCATATTGTCTATAGTGGAGGTAACTGGCTTGGTGTTGGAGTTTTTACCAAGTTGGGGTTCTCCGTCATCATATCAGTATTTATTATTGCTTTCCTTATTACTGTGGTATTCAAACATATGATAATTGGACTTGTATGCTTAATCGTCCGGAAACAATTAAAATTGACTTGTTGTTTTTGATTAATTAATTCTGCATGTAGGGTCGAAACTAAAAACAGATAAATAACAACTATTCAATAACATAAAAGCTTTAAATTGGTTAGTGAACTGTTAAGTGGTATCCAGTGCGACACCTGATTTTCCAGTTGTTATCAAAGCACAAATTCGTTCATTGACCAATATTATCTAGATGAGTAATTCATTACCTGTCCCACCATATTTAGATAGCAGTAATTATGTCTACTAGAAGATTAGGATGATAGCCTTTTTAAAATCTATGGATGAGCGTATCTGGCATAGTGTTGTGAATGGTTGGGATGTACCTAGTTCTACAATTAATAATGAATTAATCTCTACCCATGTTGCTAATTGGACTATAGTGAAAATAGATGAATGTAACTAGAACAGTAAAACCTTATATGCCTTATTTATGGCAGTATCCAGAAAGAGTTTAGACGAGTTCTATGTGTGAGGTAGCTAAAGAAGTTTGAGAGGTTTGGGATATTCTACATACCACACACGAGGGAACTCAGGCAACTAAGAACTCTACGTTGCAGATGCTGACCATTATGTTTGAAGAGATTAGAATGAAAGAGAAT
>CAIGRL010015026.1:0-11348 GCA_903798325.1 Fraxinus xanthoxyloides | reverse complement strand
ATTTTCATCCATACTTACAAGCAAAGATCTTCGCTTAATCTTTCTTTTTTATATACTTTTAAGCCACTTCATTTGAACCCTTTTCAATTTTACTCTGTATGAACATTTCATTGTCTTGGTTTCGCATTCAACCCTGTTTTGATTAACTTCAGGAGGGTTTAACGCTTAAGCAATTAATTTACTCCTAAATAAGTGCTTTTCAGATAATGATCATGCAGACACCTCAGGCTCTGAATATAATCATATTTAGGAAGACCATCCAGTTAAGTTTTAATAAATTAGGCTATGTAAATGAGAAGCTTCAATGAAATAATATTTTTTTTTTTCACCTACCATTATGACTATTTTCAAGTCTCCACAGAACGGAAGCTGTTTGAAAACGCGCCAATCTTGGAATTCGATTTCTCGTTTGAGCTTTTTGTAGTCTAATATTGTTTCAAGTTTTTAAAGAGAGAAATTCTTGTATGGGTTTTTTATTTTATAATAGAAACAATTATATGAATTAATTACCATGTTTATGAAACCTGCAACGGTTATTATTTCAAAATTATGAGAAACAGAAGGCTGGCTAGCCGGCTTGGCCGGCTTCTGATTTGTTCCTTTCAGGGTTGCTTCAAAACAAAGGGAAATCCATTCCTCTCATTACGGTCCATTCCTTACAAGTATGGACACTACTCATTTTTCTCTTCTACATATACTAAACCTGTAAACCTTAAACCCTGTCCTCTAAGTTATTGTTCTTGAGGAATCTAATTGCTTTTCTTTGCAATAAAGAGAGCCCAGAAAATGCATGGCTTGGAGGAAATTGGTGGAGGAGGAGTCTCTCTTTCTCGTCCCGACCCTGTTGTTTTAGAGCTCAACAGATTGCAAAACCAACTCAAAGGTATACTGCACACCACGATTATCTGATCATAACTAGTGAACCGCCTAGTTTAATAGCATAAGCTGTTAGAGAAGAAAATAATTTATTTAAATTTGCTTCAACATGCTGCCTCGTGTGTAGGTATGTTCATTTTTTATCGAAGTTCTAAACGCGCACAATTATTTACCATGTACTTGATAACGCTCGAGTCATCACTTGTTTCTCGTCGTTGATGCCTCTTTTTATGAATACCAGTTAAACTTTAGCTTCTTTGGTAGAAATCATCAGCTTAGGACTTGGACAGAAGTTAAGGGGATCATATTTGACAATCTGCCAATTATTTTGAGGAAGCAAATTAACTTATTATATTGAGCAATACAGTCTTTATCCGAACATCTAAAACAGAGTTTCATAGCTCTGTGTAAGTCTAGAATTACTAGTAAGAACTCCCTGCTATTGATGTAGGTGCCTTGGGCCGTCCTTTAGACCTTAGCTGGTTTTGTAGAGCTAATATCTCGTAAGAGGTTCTTTCTCATTGATCAACTTGAGTTCTGTTCTGGTTTTCTTGTTTTAAGGGTGTAATATACTCCACATCAACCTTTTAATTAGGTATAAGGGTTCTAGATGGTTATTTGTCTATGTTATTGTTACATTTGCCACAATCCCCAACTACATAAATTTTCTATCTTCAGCATATTTTCTCCTGACAAGGAAAGGTGTCGTAGATTTTAGGTTCACTGATGAATATTGAACATCATACTGATTCGTTTTTCATCAAAATCCCACTTGGTTGACGACAAGCTTGTTATACTATAACAACTTGCAATCAAAGTAAAGAAGAACGATAAATTTCTAATGCAATTTCAGAGAGGGATCAGGAGTTGGGAAAGGCTCAAAATGAAATCAAAGCACTGAGAGCAACAGAAGTCTTGAAGGACAAGGCTCTGGACGAGGTATTCGAAAAATATTTTCCTCATCGTATTATGAAAATAAAAAACAATATAAAGAAATCAGTTTTAACGCACTAAAGTATCGAATATAGTCTTCACGACATGGTATCGCTTTTCCAGCTTGAAAATGAGTTAAAAAGATTGGAAGAGAAGCTCAGAGTCGCAGAAAACCTTCTTGAACAGAAGGTGTGTTATATAGTCTCTCTTTTACGAAACAATATATATATATATCTTTATCTGAATTGTCTGCAAAGGTACTTATTTTGAGTCTGATTGTTGCAGAATCTTGAAACTACTAAACTTACAAATGAGAAGAGACAGGCATTGACTGCACAATATGCAGCTGAAGCAACTCTTAGGAGGGTGTATGCAAATCAAAAGGACGATGATTCTATTCCTATTGAGTCAGTTATTGCTCCTCTCGAGGCAGAACTTAAGATGTATAAGAACGAGGTGCGTATACCGATGATAAAAGATGGTTATGTTCTGTGAATTATAAGATGAACATTGATCAAAAAGAAATCTGCCGATGCTCCTTCAACTCTATTGGCTGTACAAAATACCTAAGATTGGAAGAAAAAGGGAATTAGAATCATACGTCGTGCTAAAAACACACACAATCGCAAATCTGCATGCTCTTTTTTGTCTGATATCATTGTCTTGGAGCTTTCTAGGTTGCTGCACTGCAGGAAAATAAGAGGGCTCTGGAACGTCTCACCAAGTCGAAAGAAGCAGCACTGCTTGAAGCGGAAAGGATATTGAAAAGTGCTCTAGAAAGGGCGCTTGTAGTAGAGGAGGTTCAAAATCAAAACTTTGAACTTAGAAAACAAATTGAAATCTGCCAGGTAAATTTTCGGACTGATCGTATGAGGTTAATCCATGAATTTGTTTTCTAACAAAAATTCATTCACAGGAGGAGAACAAAATACTTGATAAGACAAATAGGCAAAAGGTTTTAGAGGTTGAAAAGCTTAGCCAAACTATTCAGGAGCTAGAGGAGGCCATTCTTGCTGGTGGAGCAGCAGCCAACACTCTTCGTGACTACAAACGACAGATTTCTGAACTAAATGTAGAACTTGTTTAATGTTTACTGAATTTTTATGTCTCTTATAGTTAATAATTTTACCAAAACGCTAGGTAGTTGCAATTAGACATGTAGTAGATATCAACTGATTTTATTTCTGTGCAACTTCACAGGAGGAGAAGAGGACACTAGAAAGAGAACTTGCAAGAATAAAGGTTTCAGCAAACCGAGTAGCAACTGTTGTGGCTAATGAGTGGAAAGACGAGAATGACAAAGTAATGCCAGTCAAGCAATGGCTGGAAGAGAGAAGGATGTTGCAGGTATTCGTCCCGTCTCCCAATCTCAGATGCTTGATCACTTTTCCTCATCTGCACATCTAAAACCAACAATTAACTCTCTTTCAAACAAAAAATCTTAGTATGTTTCCAGTTCTTTTTATTAATTATTAGATCTATATATTGTAGGCAGAGATGCAACGGTTAAGAGACAAGCTAGCGATTTCAGAGAGAACGGCCAAGGCTGAAGCACAACTCAAGGTTGAAACTTGTAACTTTTTTTTTTCGACCAACCTATGAGACCTCTTGTGCTTATTGACACTTGATTGAATAAATTGAAGATGCTAACAACAATTTGTTACAGGATAAGTTGAATTTGAGGCTGAAGACACTGGAAGAAGGCTTAAAGCACGTGTCGAGTTTCTCAGTCAGTCCTAATGCAAATGATGGATCCCAAAAAACAGAAAAGAGCAATCACTTCTTTGGGATCCTAGCGAGTAATACCCAAATGAGAAAAAGATCCACATCACAGCCTAGGGGTTCCACTATGAACAGAAGCTCATCAATGCCAAGAGACGAGAAACAAACTTCGACTGCTAAACGAGAAATGAAGCCAGTTGATGGTATGAAAAGGAGAGATCCTTCCGGAGAAAGTTTGCTGAAAAAGAGTTTGTGGGCTTCTCGAAATAAATTCATAGACAGTGAAAAGGAGAATGCAGAGACGAATAAAAATACTACTGTGAATCTTGAGAAGTTTAACAGCAGTGAAATTGGAGACTTGGGGAACGCAAATAGTATAGTTGGCAGCAATGGAGAGACAAAGAATGTGGATAGTGCTAACAGCAATAGCAACGACGTAGTATCGGGATTTTTGTATGACAGGCTTCAGAAAGAGGTTATAAATTTGAGGAAGTATTGTGAGTTTAAAGAATGCTCTTTGAATGCTAAAGATGAAGAAATCAAGGTAAAGTACCAGCAACTCCACCCACCCCCAGGCATCTGCAGTGTGCTTCTTGCTTTCTTAAGCCAGTATATTTGCTTTATTTCCAGATGCTCATGAAGAAGATAGAAACCCTGTCAAAAGCCATACAAATAGAGTCTAAGAAAACAAAGAGAGAAGCTGCAATAAGAGAGACTGATTTAGTATCAGCTAAGGGGGACGACAAGATAAGAAAAACAAACTCCTCAAAAAGGTTCGCATTTCGTCTCTGTCCACCCGCCCCTTTGGCCATTCCCGTGTACTTCTCCGTTGATCCAAATTTGCACGATTATATCCGCTTTGGAAATATTCACTGACTTTTTTATTGTTTCAGGTCCTGAATGCCTGCTGGAGATGCATTTTGCGAGATAAGGTGAAAATGAGCTTGGAAATCAGTAGGTGTATCATACCAGTTCTCATGATTTCTACACCATATATTTGTACAGAATATGAGTGATGCAATTTAGCAGAAATAAGGTTTTCAATTGATTTGTACATGGGATTGTCGAGCGTTTTAGAGGATGATTTTCAGAGATATTTTCAGCTAAGATTGAAAGGGATGATATTCAATTCAACTGAAGTCTTGTAAATAATTCAATTAAATAATGATAATTTTATGTTCCGAGCGGTAACAATGAGCATATGGCAAAGTCAAGAACCTTAAATTTGTTTGGGGACACTAAAAAGGGGAAACAGATGTTGTTACACCTTAACAATTAGTGACTAATTTGAATTCTATAAGCTACAGCAGTATAAAAGTTGAACACATTCCCTCCTTGACATCATCAGAAGAAACTGAAAAATTCTGAAACATTTGCATTTTTATCTTTCAACTTGATCATAAAACACCTGGCCAATCAGTAGCCCTTGAGGGGATCTGTTCATTCAAACATGGTTGACAAAAAAATACAGATAGAAACCTGGGGCATTGGTGAGCGGGGGGACGTTACTTGATCAGGAGAAAACTCCACCTTTTTCCCCCTTCTCCATAGAATTCTTCGAAGGGCACAATAAAGCCCGGGATTAATAGCATTACTACTGCCACAAACCCAGCATCAGGCACAGGGGAGACTGTTTTCTGATGTTGAGTCTTAGGCCGGGAGTCAAAAAATATGGCACGGAATGCCTGCTCATATCTATGCTTACAAAATTTGTCAACTTTATTTTGTGTTGTGGCAAAGGAAGGTCTTTAAGTTCAGATTTTCTGCCCAAAGTCTGACCTGTTATAGCAGAAATGAACGCCTCTAAAGTCTTTAGTAAGTGGATATGCATCCCGTTTGTTCACATGTACAGTTACATGGAAAATCAGGGCATGTTCGAATTTAAACTGAAATAAAAAACCTACCCTGCTGTTCAAACAATTCTACAACTCTGGAATGGAAGCTAAAGATGGCCACCATTTCTTACACACACCTCCAACACGAAAGGGTTTTAGTGCAATTTGTCTCTATTTGGGCTTTTTTATACTAATGATCAGCAGCTCCAGCTGCTGCTTAGTCACCACTATTCTTAGTCTTTGGCCTTCCTTCGCCACTATCGGTGGTGTTGGTAGGCGGCAATGTAGCGTCAGCTGCGGCAACTCTGGCTTTGCATGCAGGGAAAAAGGTGCCTTGCAAAGCCGAAAATGCCGTGCCTTCTTCTCTTCTGCTGTTATCGTGGCCTTGAGTTCCTTTCCTCCTCCGTTTTCTCTGATTTTCTTCTGGGATGCTACAACGTCACCCATTTTGCACTGAGGTTGAATTTAGGACAACTACACGTATATAAGGTTGCTTACACCAACAGAAAACAAACGTGCAGAGACTTTGCAGTTTGTTTAATATTTGACACTCTCTATAGTTGACGAAAGATGTTCATAGAATGAATATTTTAGAAAAACATGCAATAACAGAACCGAATTATGCACTTTTTGAGGTTGACTTTACACATATATATGTATTAATCTTTTAAAGGTTGAATGGGTAATGCAACTTTCATTGAACCTTGCACCCAAAGTGCACACGGTATGTCAAAAAAAGTCGACTCCTAGCAATCACATTTGTTCTCACCTTAATGTGAACAGGTTGTGTCTTTTCTTTAAAGATCACCAAGATCTTAATGAGCAATATAATAGAGCATTTTCTCTCAACTCGACAACATATTAATGAAGGGTTATTGATAGACCTGACAAGAAAATTAGCAACTGAACTGAAATCAAGCATAAAAATTAAAGCTGGGACAAAATTATTGAAGCAAAAGTGCATTCTGGTTAAAACAATGCCAATAAACTAGTATATAGTCATGAAACTATCTTAGAAGGACAAGCAAAATAGGACTCAAGAATACGTAAAACTTCATTAAGTAGGGTATCGAACAAAAAACCTTTCAGTATAGAAAGCCCAATTCACGAGACCAAATAAAACTTTACTCTATCCTAGACAAAAGCATAATTGCATAAGGCCAGAGGAGCAAAAATAGAGGAGATGTCCTGTATGAACAAACCAGGCTACGAAATCCATCTAAGCAGCAACTCCATCCTGGGAACGTCTAGACTCCAACCATGATGTGGCAGCAACCTTTGTTGTCAAAAACCAACCAACCTTATCTGGTGCCTCATGAAATGGAGCATTTAGCTCCTTCAGATGTGATTCAAAAACACCTGCCAATCCTTTCTCTGAGTATTTATGTTTCCCATGCCCTGTGTTGATCCCAAGCAATGATGGAAGTTCCTCCCCATTTTCGAGTGCTCTCGACAAGTCATTCATCCAGATGTGTAGTGCAGTTAAAGCCGCCCCTAGAGAGAGACTCTTCAAGTGCAAAGACCACTGGGTTGGAGTTCTAGACTGTATATCATTATATATTCCGCGTGTGAGCCCAAGGTCTAACAACTGACAAGCTCTCTCCAGTTGATTAAGGTTTACACAGAGATCAATTAAACAATTACAGTAGGCCTTTCTTACATCATTACCAATATAATCAATGAGTTCACCAGCTTCCTTCTCAAAGATTTCTCCTTCAAGATTATCTCCATCCGCAAGGAGTTTGACCACATGACCAAGCTTCGGGTTAGCCCTCTCAATGCAACCCATCAACTTAGCAAGTTCTTCTTTAGGTGCTTGAGTCATTACATTAAGAAGACAACCGCAGAACCTCTCATCTGGAGTTATACATAGCTCTAGTAGCCGATTAAATGTCCTTACAACATCATCTATTCGGCCAGCTTTCCCATAACACTGGATAAGTGAGGTTGAGACAAAGATATTAGGCTCAAACCCAGCTTCCACCATTTCATTCACGGTAGCCTCTGCCTCTTCAACATTCCCACTGCAGGAATAAATTGTAATCAAAGAAGCAAATGTCCAACTGTCTGGCACGCAGGACCGCGAACTCTTCATATCCTCAAAAATCTTAACAGCTTCATCAGTATATCCTACATCGGCACACATTGACAAAAGAGTATTATATAAAACAACACTCAACTCCATGCCCTTCTCCTTCATCTCCCTGTACACATTAAGTGCATCATCACCATACCTAGCCCTGCAATACGCCCTAATCAACGCAGCATAAGTACCCCAACTTGGATCAATCATATTGTTCACCATCTCCTTGTAGATATTCTTCGCCTTCCATGGCCTCTTTGCTCTTCCCATAGCATCCAATAAACTGTTATACAGACCCAAATTAGGCTTAACTCCCAGTGCCTTCATTTCCTCATACACGTTCAAGCACCCGTCAAAATTCCCAGATGCTCCATAAATTTTAACCAGGGTTGAGAAGGTGACGACGTCAACACGCCATTTCTCGGTCCTTGCACGATCATACAAACTCATGGCCATATCCACATTCCCCGCCTTCCCATATGCATCAATCATCACCGAGTAAGTCACCTCATCCGGCTCACACCCAAAAGATGACATTTTTTCGAACAATTCAACAGCCTTTTCAGGCAAAGAACACACCCTAGCACAGCTAATTATGGTCGAGAAAGTAACATTGTCAGGTTTAACTCCTCTTTCAAGCATTTGATTAAACAAAATTTCTGCCCCATCAAAATCCCTACATTTCCTAAAAACTTTCAAAGTTACATTATACAAAATAACTTCTTTACTCAATTTCAACATTTCTTGAAAATACTTGAGCACCAATGGAGCAGTTTCCGGGTTCGACATGTTGTTCAATACGATCACAGCATCTTGTTCCACAATTTTAGTCCCAAAGCTTTCCAATACATTCACTATATCTTCTTCTAAGGGGGTACAAGAATCCAAAGATTCCGCAATTTTCACTAAAGAAGAATACCTGAAATCATACGACTTCTGCCTTAGTTTTGAGGCTCTGGGGCTCTTGGGGTTGACCCATATGTAGGATTTTGACGAAGAATTGGTCTTTTCATCTGGATTGGGTGAATCTTCTGAAAATGCGGTGTGATATCGTTCTTGTAAAGAGACATTGGCGATATGGAAAGGAGGTTTCCAGGGACGACGTTTGAGGCGAAAATTGAGGGGTTTTTTGGGTCTGAGACTGAGTAGGAGGTGCGGACGAGACAGTGAGTTGCAGAAGATATTGGGGTCATGAGAGAG
This sequence comes from Fraxinus xanthoxyloides, assembly GCA_903798325.1. Classification (NCBI taxonomy): domain Eukaryota; kingdom Viridiplantae; phylum Streptophyta; class Magnoliopsida; order Lamiales; family Oleaceae; genus Fraxinus; species Fraxinus xanthoxyloides. The sequence goes on along the minus strand of CAIGRL010015026.1, from coordinate 2,699 downwards.
TGAAGTAAATTGTGAAGCACTGAGATTGTACGCCATTGTTGCTCTTTTTCAGTCACTCCGTCGTTTTTCCGTGCGTGCTTTTCCTGGGTTTTGCAGGTGGCTGAAGACTGACGGGGTTACGGGAGGAGGGCGGGGGGCCTTATCTTGTGGTATGTTCAGATAATCTTGTAGGGTAATTATATTACCAGTGCAAATTTTAAGAGGAAATACACTCAAATAAAAAGTCATATTTTCATTTTGACCTTGACCATTTTAAATATTAGAAACTAAAATACCCCAAACATAAAAACTTCAACTAATTCACCATAATATAAAAAGATTTCAATTAAGCCCTCAAAATAAGCTAAAAAATTCCACTACATTTTTATAAACCCAAAACCTTTAATAAATTTTATTATTTTAAGATTTATTTTATTTGATTTTTGTTCGCTCATGATAACACCCCCTTATTGGTATCAGAACCATAGAAATTATGAAAATCATAAATACAAAATTACTTAAATATTATAAATTAGAAGAAGGAAAAGAATGTTATGTATTTTTAAAACCTATTCCTAATAGATTAAAAATAATAACATTAATTATAATTAAAAAACTGCCTAGAGAAATAAAAGAGCAAATCATAGAAAGACTCATAGTAGAATGAATATATGTATGAAAGAATTATTGAAGAATTCAAAAACGAAGAAAGCATTTTATATTACGAATTATCATAAAAATTGGCCTCTATTAAATAGATACTTACCAGAAGATATTAAAATACAATTAGATGAAAATTTAAGAACCAATGAAGGTTTAATAAGGCATTTAAGAACCAATCAGAATAGTCTAAGAAACTTATACATGAATTAAAAGGAAAATGACTAATAGTAATAAGAAGATATTTTGAAAAATAATAAAATATTTAGAAAATATAATTGTTAAAGACTTAGATAATTACATAGAAAAAGAAGAGGATAATATGAAGTTAAAATTAAAAAGAAAACAAATAATAAATTTAATAGAACACCTAAAAGGACAAAGAGAGATAAATGAAGATAAAATTTGTACAACATATTATCATACGAAAGTTTTAAAAGAAATTAAAAAAGGATAATGGATTTACCAGAAATAAAATTTGAAGAACAAGTAATAGAAAATCTTAAACTTCCAATAGGATCGTATCAAATAAAAGGAGCTAATACAATTATGTTTCAATCATTAACCTCATCAGGAGAATCCGATGGATTTCTCAATATGCTATTAGACTGGATAAGTGCTTTCCTATGGCAGACTTATACAAACATAAATCCACAAGATAAAATAGCCATTGAAGAATTACAACAGTTAAATATACATGATAAAAATGTTAAAGAAAAATTACGAGATATCCAAAATAAATTAACAATACAATTAAAAGAATTAAAAGATGACATGATAGAAGAGGTCAAAAACATAGACGGAGAAATTCTAAAAGAATTCCAAAGAAAATCAGGAGAAATAATAAACCAAGATAAAATTGGAATGGTTATAGAGAAAATAGAAAAACTAAATGAAAAAATAGAAGATAATAAAAGGGTCATATTAATAGAAGATAAAATTGAAAAAAAATAGAAATAAAGATAGATGATATGTATGACAAACTATTTAAGATACAAAAAACCCAAAGTACTAAACCAAAAGTTTAAAATGTCAATAAGTGAATATATTGAAGAACTAAAAATATTAATAAATGATGTTTAGAATATAAAAAATGAAATAAAAGAAGTAAGAAATGATATAAATATATTAAAACTTGAAGCTAGAGAGTTAAAAGAAAATAATAAAAATAAAGACAAGAAAATATACAAAAAAAACTTATAGAAAACGAAATGTCTAGAATAGGAAAGAATTATATTGAACAAGAAAAAATTGTGATAGAAGTAGGAAGTATGGATGATGAATATAGAAAAAATATTTTACCTAAGATATTAGAAGAAGAAATAGAAAATCCAAAGAAAAATCACTAGGAAAATTAAAAGTTGAAGAAGAGCAAGATAATAAAAATGAATGAAGAATTAGATTTACTTATAGAAAATTTTTAATCAATTAAATTTAGAAAATTTGAGTGAATATCAGGTTTTAATGAATACTAGATAATGACCTAATCCAGTAGGAATCTCTAAACAAGAATTCAGATCCAAATGAAAGTTATGCACATTTATACAATAAATCATATAGACAATATTATGACAAAGTAAGATATAGACAACCAACTAAAGGAAATAAATACAGAGATAGATTGGAACCAAATGATAATTATGATAAATATATTAATCATGGAGGAACAAAATTAGATTTAGATTGTAGAATAGATACTAAAAAAGCTTTATTAATTTCGACAGATTCAATGATATTATTCTTTTTATATAATAAAGATTATACATGAGAAAATACTGAAAGAAGAATAGATTTCTTAATAGCATCAAGTATTAAGAGAAAATATAAAAATTTAAAATTTAAAAAATTTAGAAATTTTAGGAAAAAATATATAAAACCTAGAAGAATAATATATAAAACCTAGAAGAAGATATTATAAAAGGAAAAATAATATATATAAACAACAGAAAAATAAACTTACAAAGATAAAAGTCAATGAAAATGTTGAAATTGTAGAGAAATATGTTATATAAGCCATGATTGTAATAAGAAAAAAGTTAAAATATTACAAAAATAATATT
>CAIGRL010015016.1:0-20218 GCA_903798325.1 Fraxinus xanthoxyloides | reverse complement strand
ATTTTGTAATTGACAAATTCTGTTAACAAAATGACTTAAATTGATAGAGTGTAAAAGTTCAAGGAATAATGTACAATTTGTTTAAAAGTTAGTTAAATAGGTCTAGGGTTTCGAATTTGGAAACGAGGAAAATGGCACGAATTTTCACTAGACTGTCGCCAAGGGTTAACTCAAGTTACAAAAATAGAAACTGCATCGCTAGACTGTCGTCCCTAATTCGTTCGAGCAACAATCTGTACCTCAACCGTCGCTGAGCTTTCGTTCGAGCGACGAGGTTGTACGAGAATATTTTATTTCGCGTTTTAAAGGCTTTTTTTTCGGCCCATCTGTTTTCTACCGTACCTATATATATTCTAAAGTCACAGAACGAGAATTCTCAAGGTTGAACATTGAGAAAATATTGTGCTTTCATATTCTCTTCATCTTTGAAGCCTTCAACCTTCGTGTTTTTTCGAAATTAGTGAAGATCGAGGAAGATAACTGGAGTTCCAGTTGGTGAAGAACGAGCTATTCTTCTCCAGAGAAGATAAACGATTCCACAAAGTTAGGAGTTGTTGTAGGAGGATTGAATCCAGAAGAACTTTGGAAATTGCAACTGAAATTGGAGCACAGAATTCAGGAAAGCTGTCGAAATTGCAGTCATGAGATCAGTTAGTACCTGTTGTCGTCTAGTCCGATGGACTGTAAGTTACGAATCGTTTATAGTGAATTGTTGACTGGCAAAGTGCCTAGAGTTTTACCCAATTGGAGTTTCTCCGTTATCATTTTTGTGTTTTTACTACTTTACTTAATAATTATATGACATGCGGTATTTAAACATAAGATTAATTAACTTGATTGAATAACCATCTAAATATACTTAATTGGTGACTTGTTGCTAATTAATTAATATTTTTAATACCGCATATAATATTTATTCACCCTCATTTAGGTATTGTTAGGGTCGAACTACGTAAATTTAAGTGGGTATGGTGGTGCCACATGTTGCAGTTTCTGGATTATTAGGACTGCAGCATGTATGGAGGATATGGTGGGAGTATAGGTAATGATGGAGTTATTAGATTATTAGGGTTCAGGATATAATTATTAGGGATGTTTGTTGGATATTATTGAAGAAATAATGTATTTTAAATAGTGATATGATGGAAAATATGGTGTTAAAAAGTACAAAAAAGTTATTGACGTAATAAAAAATATTATTTTATTGAAAAATGTGTTGTTGAAAATGAGTTTTGAAAGAATATATACCAAACAGGGGCTAAATTATTTTGGTTTTAAATTAAGAAATAATTGTAACCTGATTTTTGAGAAAAAAAATAGTTATAATTTTATTTTTGAAATTAAAAATTGAAATGTAAGTGTGACCGTGATTTCCATTTTTTTAGAACCCTTATCCCGACTGAATTATGATAACAATTCATTTTGAAGCCAATAGACAAATTTGAGACACTAGTTGTGGAAATCAAGCGATTTGTTAATATAATCCACTAAATAAAAATTAAGTGTGATTGATTGAAATTTGCATGGGTTGAATTACCTAAAATTTATTTGTATGAAAATTATTAATTAAATATATACGATTGGTTTAATTTTTAATATAGAAAATATTATAATTGTTCATCTTTTATTGGTGGGTTTGTGAGAGAGGGGCTGAATTGCAAATAAAATAAAAACATATTCATTAAAGAAAATGTTTTTTTTGACCAAATAATTATGTAATCAACTTTCAAAAAATTATTTTTCACGAAAAATAAAGTCAATCAAATACCCAAGAGTTAAAATGGTTCATAATCGAATCACGTGTCCCCATTTTTGTTACCGATCTTGTTCCGATTATGGGTTGGGTCAGGACAGGTTTGTTGGGCCCCAGGCCCTCCTCGTACATTTTCGATTTCAAAAATTTCCGCAATTTTCGACACCAACGATAAACCTTCTCCGTTACAATTAAACCATTTATAGATCATTCTCTCTCTCAAAATTCAAAATCCTCAATCCAAAACCCTAGTTCAATATATGCAGAGGTCAAAGATTTTGAATAATTCAGTAATCCTTTGGTAAAAATGGCGACTTCAGCTTTCAAATCAACGTCGAAGAGAACCACAATTGGCGGCTCTAGCTCTGAAGATTCAACCAGCACTAGCCGGTCTCACCGCCGGTCCAGGAGTCTCAGCCGATTTTCACGACCGGAGGTGGTTTCTGAGCCGAAGGGGAAGTTTGTGAATACTGTCAGAGGATCGGGGGACTGTACGGAGATCAGCCTTGATGATCTCGCGCTTGAGTTCTTCTCATCAAGGAACGAGAGTGAGGGCGATGTAGGGGCGGGGAAGAGGGAGGGCCGATCGGTTTCGCGGCATGGGGGAGGTAGCTCGGAGATTGGGCGGTGGGCTAGTGATACTGCGTCGTCTAGGAGAAGGGAGAGGTCAGTGTCAAGAAATGGAGGAGGTGACAGTAAAAGTTATGTTGTTTCTAATGGCTCTGGTAGTCGGAGTAAAAATGTCACTCCGGCTGAGTCCGGTTCACGGCGGAGGAGGTCCCTCTCGGTGGCTCGGTATCATATTAGCGACTCTGAGGTAACTTTGATTGATTTATTTAGGCTATGTTTGATAGTCCTTTTTTTCCGTGGAAAATGGAAAAAATTTCATTTTCCATGGTTGTTTGATGGGTTTTGTTTGCCATGGAAAACAAATTCCACCCACTCCCCAGCCCTTCTCCCCCCACGTGCACCAATTGAAGGAAATGAACGAAACCAATTTCCCAAAAAAATAAAAAAATAGATTTGGCAATGGACACAAATTTTATCACCAATTGTAAAATAAATACATAAATAAAATCCATTTTATGGACAATCTTATAAAAAACAAAGCCAAACAGACGCCAAAAAATCCAAAATTTAAATATTTTTTACATGTAAAATTATACCACTCAAACGCAATTAATTGACAATTCCCAGTAAAACAATTCTAGACAATTGAATTGTTGTAATTCATTTTCTTTTCATCCAAATTACACTCTTACAATCGAAGGGGCCTTAATTCATTCTTAGTGATATTTGTATTTATAGCAGATAACGACACATATTGCTGCTTGGATTGATTAGACTTTGTATTGATAATTAAGACAAAATGTTAGTGGGTATGAGAAATAACTTCCAGAATGTTAATTGAAGACCTGATGCATGTTTGATTGTCCTCGAAATGTTCCAGAATGCAATTGATGGCATTCCAAATGTGTGAATTATGTGCAATTAATTTTGATCATTTGGGTTTACACTAATAGGCAGCAAGTGATTGTCTTGATTGAATATGTACTGTATTTGATTGCTGTCATGCATAATCTTGGTGTTAATCGAATATTGAGTTATATTGTTATAGACGTACCAATATCTTGGTGAAATTTGTCTTTATATGTTGATCATATGTGAAGTTGACAAGGACATGACTAGTCATTCTCCTATATGTTTTTGTTATCTTCTTTGAAGTGGAAGATTGTGTCAGATTGAATTCTGGAACAATGTTCTTATTCTCTAATATGACAAGTTGCTACAAGAGTATGACATGCACCCAGGTTTGTATATGCATATGAGTGATTTATTATTTTCGTGAATACGAGCTTGCAATCTACTTGATCTGGGAACATATATAACAAGGTGGCTGGCTTCTCACTCCACCTCAATGGAAGTCCAAACATGATGCATGTTTCAATCAAGTGTGGCCATGTTAATCAAGATTAACACAGTTGCACCGGAAATTCCCCACAAGCTTGAGATGAAATAGGAACTCATCATACCTGCATAATATTTGGTCTAGGGGAAAATTTAATATTGATCAGTCATCAGTGAAGGAAATTTTATCAATTTTATGCCTAGACAGTTTGATCTCCATGTTTGGGCTATGTGGGAGGTTAAAAGTTCAAAATACTTTTTTATCCTTTTTAAATTTGAGATTTATCACTTTTTCCTTCGAGAATATCACAATTATCAGGTGGATATATATGCATATGAATGTAGGATTTTCAAGATTTCAATTTTTTTATGATTGTAGCTCGAAACAACTTCACATTCTTAAATATAGTCTACAAGCTTAGAAAGCATGAAGTTATTAAACTATGCGTTAGACAGATTCTTCAAAACTTTGTGTAATATGAAACTATATGTGCATGTTCTTTACTTCAACAGGAGAACATAAATTGACATTTACATTTCATTTGCAGAGTGAGGTAGATAATTCTCGGAATCCAATCAATCGTGCTATTTTAAAGGGTCCCATCAGAGGGAGGAGTCAAATGCCTTTATCACGGAAGGCAGCATCTTCAAGCAATCAGCATCCGGGAATATCGCTTAATCAAAAAGATCAGTTGCTGTTACACGATGGCTACTCTGTAAGATTGTCTCGTCTTTAATACGGTGGCCTTTGGCTTCTTTCTTTGCATATATGCTTATATTGGTAACATTCACCGAAGGTACACTTGGAACTATAACCAAAAGTTGGCCTTCAAGATCATGTCATCTCCAATTTATGTCCACTTTATTTTTGTCGCTCAAATAGAGCTTTGATTGATTTCTTTTCAAAATGGAACTGAAGTGTAATATTTGTTTATTGACTTCGTAGAGCCACTCCTCTGCCCTAACTGATGATGAATCGAATATTGTTCGTATTGGTAAGAATGGATTTGAGAAGATAATCCGGGCAGTTTATGCGGAGAAGAAGGTTGATTATTTTATACTTCTATTTATTAAGCTGGCTGTAAGTGAAAGTCTTAACTCCATTTTCATTTTCAACTCTCCTCTCTATATTTATTTCTTTACCCTAGGCTGAGATCCATACAGAGGATGCTGTTAACAGTGGCTTTTATGAAGCAATGCGAAATGAACTTGATTATGCTGTTGAAGAAATACGAACTGAACCAAATCAAGTAAGTCAACATCTCTATTTGTTTATACAAATTTTGCTTCTATGTTTTGCTGGTACCTGCCACTGTAAAATGTTAGTAAAATTTCTTGGTTTGTTATGCATAGGTTGTGGGGAGAAATCAAGCAGCACTATCTAGTGGTAAGTGTTTGCAGGTGGACAAACCCAAAAATCTTCGAGATTTTTCTGCAATCAGAAAGAATTATACTGCAAAGTTAGATCAGGTATCTAAAAATAGACTACTACATTTTCTTGCATGAGTGTACCTTCTGGTCCGGTTTCATATTTTGATGAATTTTTTTCTTCGCCAACCGGTGATATTGGTGTATAGGCAACAGAAGGAGCATATCGTAGTTCTATACTTCTATTAATCAATTTGATTTTTGTAGATATAGGTTCTACTGGCCATTGTTAATGAATGAAGCACTTGAGTGCAGAACTGTCCTAGATCCCTTCATAATTGTTGCATGTTGCACGGTCTATTTCTTAAGCTTATTTCATTGGACTTCAGGCCTTTAGAAGGGTGTCGGTTTGCATGTTAGTGTTTAACCTCAGTTTGAAATACGGTCAATCGTCTTATTCTTTATTCTAGGATGTTTCTTTAGGATCATAAGCAATATTCTGCTATCTTCTAGCATTATAAGTTCATTAGAGTATCGGTTTAGAGATGCATTTGTGCACTATATTTTAGTTAGTTCTTCAGAGATGAAGCAAAAAGAGTGATGTGCGCAACTTGTCTAAATGACAATTTGCAATGCTGGTTGAAAACACTTGAGTTTAAAGTCTCAAGGATCCAAATTCCTCAGTTCATTAAATTTTAACTTCTGAGCTCTCATATAGTTCTAAATGATAAAGATTATAACCCAAAATGTTTTTTTTTCCCTTATATTTATTTATTTTTTTTATAATTGAACACCAAGTTTGATAGATTTTTGGGAACTTGGGATTTCCTGTCAACGTGCCTGCAAGATGTGTTAACCTTGTATAAAAAATCTCAATTGTTGACTAAATTCTCTGCCAACTTATAGTCAGAGAAGCGCAAGCAAGATCTTCTTGCTGAAATATTGCTAGAGGAGCAACGAGGCCAGGAGCTCACCAAAATTGTCAGAGATTTACTTCTGGATTCAAAGACTTCATCTGTTGCTCAGAAGCCATTCCGAACTAGAAAGGTATGTCTGTCTCTTACCCATGCTCAAATAGCTTTGAGTAATATTTTGTATGGTAGATAACCGATTGGTTTTGATCCTAGTGATTATTGTTATATGATGTTGTAGTGTAGTTGAAATATCATCTCTACTTTTACCTTTTCCATATTCCAGAGAAGTAGTGAGAAAAGTTGGGCATCAAGGCAACTGAGTGAGGAGGCAGAAAAATATTTCGAGGACTTCATTTCAAATGTTGAAGATACAGACATATCTTCATTTGATGGAGAAAGAAGTGATGGAAGTTCGACCCTGGGGGGCACCCGAAAGGCAAGAGATTCTTCAATAAGAGAAGTAGAAAGCTATCAAAGTCCAGCAGGATCTATAAATTGTCCTGTTGAAATGGAGGGTGTTCTTTTACCTTGGTTGAAGTGGGAGACTGGTCCCGAAGGTTCTGTTTCAGGAAAGAATAAAGCACAGACTCCAGACACTCCAAAAGCACTACAGTGGGACTCAGAAAAGGTAACTTTTAAATTGCATGCATTTGCAGATATGATCATGTAGCATGCCTACAGCTTGTTTGGTTAAGGTTGAAAGGTTGACTATTGAAAGGTTGACTAAGTAAGCTTTTCATTTAAATATTGTTTTTAATTCTGAAAGTTGGAAATAAGTTACTGATTATAGTAAGATAATGGCTATTTTCAAAATTAGTAATTTTTTTTAACTATGTGCCTAGAGGGCAAGAACTAAAAGCTAAGAAAAAATGAAGTTATTTAAACATGTTTGGAAGCAAAAGTAAATTATTCCTTGTTTGGTAGAGATTCTTTATAACTCATTTTTTTTTTCCAAACTCATTTTCAAATGTACATTTTCCTCGTGAAATAATTTTGCACTTGAATTCATAATTTTTTCCTCCTCTTTAACCATACATTCTCCAAAATCATTACTTTTCACAAAATGTATTCTCAAAAATCTACATAAAACAGGACAACCTACTATTTCGTCCAAAACATCTTTATCTCTTTATGTAGAAACCATTCTTTTCTAGTATCAGTTATATATGCAAAATGTTAGCATTAGTTGCACATTATGAGTTATATATATGTGAGGCAACTTGAATTGCCCAACTTTTTTTATCATTTTGAATAAATGTGTTCATTTTGGGAAGGTGGATTACATTATGCTCGGCGTTAAAAGAAAAGGAAGCTAACATATTGGGCATGTTTGGCAAAAAAAAATAAAAAAATTTTGGACCCACAAATTGTGTGGAATAGAAATCACATTGCAACTTACAAGTCAAATAGTTAGGGAATTACTAACTTATTTGGCTTATAAGTTGCAGGACTCGCAAATTGTGGTGACCAATTTGTGTGGATTTTGGTCCCATAGTTGTGTGGATTTTGTCCACATAATATGTGGGTCGTCCAACTTATAAGAAGTTATTTTTTTACCAAACATGCGTGCATTGTACCGTCAAAAGTTTTGTTCAATATTGTGTATCAAATATGCTTTTAGCCCCTATTTGATCTCCATTCTTTAAAAACTTATTTTCCCCGAACTTTGTTTCAATCATATATTCTCCTAATAAAATAATTTTAGGCGTATACCCAAAAAAATTTCCTACTTTTAATCATATATTCTCGAAAAAAAATCACTACTATAAAATTTATTCCAAAAAATGGACTCAAACAAACCTTTAATGTTCTATAATCTGTAGGTCCTTGCCAATGCATGGAGTTTCTTTTGTTTCAATTGTACCACAAATGTCTCTGTTGATATCTTCGTCATTATTGTCAATTTTCATGAATTTCAAATTTTATGCAGGACGGGATCTCAGTAAATGACCCAAGCAATCATTCTACCAGCAGTCACGGGAGTTGGAGTCCTGGATACTTAAATGGTCCTCCTTTAAATACAAGAGAAGAAGAAAATAAAGGCAAAACCAGACAATTTGTCGACAAACAAGTATCCCATTTTAACACGGACGAATACCTTAAACTTGGGAACAGCGAGGAACTCTTGTTCGAAATGTATAAAGAACGAAACCGAATTAATTTGGGTGGGCTTTTGCTTTGTAACAATGTATTTTAGTTGTTTTCTTGGTAAATTCATGTTCTTATGTCGAACGGTTACAAATATATAAAGCTTCATTTTTTTAGATGGTGAGATTTATCTGAGTATGGAATAGTGAAAACGTCTAGAAAGAATAATTAATGATTTGTTTTTCTTCTTAAATTGTGTCTTGTGCTATTACATTCTTCCTGACGAACACGTCGAGTTAATTGTCCAATAGTCACTGAGCTCATGTCTATGTTTTTGATTGCTCACTGAAATTTAAAATGTTGAGTTTTTAACTACTGAATTTTGAAAAACGTTGTACGTTATTCACTGGTATAACTTTTGCTTCAAACCTCTAACGGAATTGGTAACATGACTAACAGAATGCATATATGGCATCTTGTTACACTGAAGTTTAAAGACGTCTTCTATTGCTCACTATAAATTTGAATTTAATTAAGTATCTGTTTATTTTTCTTTAAAACAAAACTATTTAATTCGCATACTCATTTTTAACTATAAAATTATACAATAAAATATCTTACATGTAAACTTAAAAAAAATTTCAACTTTTTAACCACTCATTTTCCCAAAAATCATTATTTAAAATTCTCTTTTTTTAAATAATGCCCCTCAAACAGGGGCTAAAATTCGTTTTTAAATTTCGGATTTAATTTAATTTTAATAATAAATATATTGTGTGTTTTTATTGCAATTAGTAATTACTTCCTTTGCACAGCTTTGCGAGCATTGTTTATACCACTAGGGATGATTACTCAACTGCACGGTAGTTAAATTTAAAATTAATTTATTTTTGTAGAATTTTTAGCCATTTTCATCATAATGTTTGAATTTTACATCGAAACACATAGTGAATTTGTTGTTAAATAAAATTAAATCCAATTTTTAACAACGAAATTGAATTAAATCGAAATTTATTGTAAGTCATAGAAGATATTTTCCAAAGTTTTGTGGCAAAAACTCGACCATCTCAAAGTTTAGTAGTCAAAATTCAACTATTTCAAAGTTCAGTAGTTAAAATTCGACTACCTCAAAATTCAGTGAGTATTAGAAGACATTTTTCAAATTTTAGTGAGCAATTGAAGACGTTTTACAAAATTTAGTGCCAAAATTTTATCATCTCAAAGTTTAACAATGTGACGAGGGGCCACATGTGCATTCCGTCAGCCCCGTCATGAATTCCGTTATATATTTGAAATGACAGTTAGCCAATGAGTAACATCCAACGTTTTTCAAATTTAGTGGCCAAAATTCGACTTCTTAAAATTTAGCGTGCAATCAAAAATATAAACACAAGTTCAGCGACCATTGGAACAATTAACTCCACACGTCACTAGTGAATCGGCCTGACTTGATGGTGTAATTGTATAAGGGAAATGATGGCATGGTGTACATGTAGCATTTTTCATTGTTTTTAATTGCGACAAGTATAATGACATTGTATTTTTCACAGCAAATCCATTGCTTTAACGATAACTTTTTGTTCTATTAACATGTTTGTATGATGCTAACGAAGTTGATAAGTTGACCGTGTGAAAAGAAAATATTTGCATTTATGAACTCGTGAATTTCTTTTATTAATGCCAAAAGTATGCATACATTAAAGTTCTCTTTATCCTAACCTGAATAATGCTCAAGCTTATCCTAATTTATAGTAAATCTTCTTAACTAACAAAATCCAGAAATAAATTGTTTCAGTTGTAGTAGAAACCGGACTCTAAAACATAATCCAGAATTCAGATAAGCCTCAAATATCTGATAAAAGTTCATTTCTAGTTATCAAACTTCTTATTTTGGTGAACAAATTGGAAGCAAAAAGAAGAATTATGGAGATTGATCTATCACAGACTAAGGTAACAGTTTCTCCGAAGGAGAAAGATCTTAATGATTGGCTCCCAATAACATCGTCGAGGAATGGAAAATGGTGGTATTCGGCTTTCCACAATGTCACGGCTATGGTCGGCGCTGGCGTCCTTGGCCTCCCCTATGCCATGTCCGAACTTGGCTGGTACGTGTTCACGTAGTTGACCTCAAATTTATTGAGAACCAGTTTTAGTTCATTTCTTTGTATATCTGTAGGGGCCCTGGAGCTGCCATAATGATCCTATCATGGCTCATTACTCTCTACACCCTATGGCAAATGGTAGAAATGCACGAAATGGTGCCCGGTAAACGGTTCGACCGGTACCACGAACTTGGCCAGCAGGCATTCGGGGAAAAACTCGGGCTTTGGATAGTCGTACCGCAGCAACTAATGGTGGAAGTTGGAGTGAATATAGTGTATATGATTACTGGAGGAAAATCTCTCAAGAAATTTCATGATACAGTGTGCCCAAATTGCAAGCAAATAAGATTAACCTATTTTATTATGATATTTGGCTCTGTACATTTTGTTCTTTCTCATCTTCCCAGTTTTAACTCCATTACAGGAATCTCTCTTGCTGCAGCAATCATGTCATTCAGGTAATGTATTCTTTCAACATCCCCATGTAATGCAGAGACTTGTAGAAAAATGACATATATTTATCGAAATTTGAATTCACTTTCCAACGAATCGATATGTTGCTTTATTGTTCGTCAGTTATTCGACTATAGCTTGGGTGGCCTCGGCCCGCCAAGGGGTTCAACCGGAGGTATCATATGCCCCGAGGGCATCCACTAGTACCGGGAGAGTGTTTCAATTCTTTAGTGCATTAGGAGATGTGGCTTTCGCCTTTGCCGGTCACAATGTAGTCCTTGAAATTCAGGCAACGATCCCTTCAACTCCCGAGAAACCATCGAAGAAACCCATGTGGAAAGGAGTGTTAATAGCTTATATCGTTGTTGCTATGTGTTACTTTCCGGTCGCCTTTGGTGGTTATGCCGTGTTCGGGAGGAATGTAGAGGACAACATCCTTATATCACTAGAGAAACCAGCATGGCTTATTGCTGCAGCTAACTTGTTCGTTGTAATCCATGTTATTGGAAGTTATCAGGTATCGTTTGATTCCATTTTCGGTAACTGATGGCGCGTTTTTATTATTATTGATGATCGATATGTGTTATTGCATGAATTCAGGTTTTTGCTATGCCTGTCTTCGACATGGTGGAATCTTGCTTGGTGAGGAAGATGAATTTCAAGCCAACTCGACGACTTCGTATTTTTACTCGTTCTTCTTACGTTGGTAAGTACATGTTTGATACGCAATGCATGTCCTTAGTATATATTTCTTTCTCAAATCAATGTAGCATATCGACCACGCAATAGTTGAATGAGCCTCGTACGCTTGATGCAAATAATCCATTTTTGTTCTACGTCTCTAAGTTATATATATCCAAATCATTTTAACCGATCGTTAACTCAACACATTGCGGTGAATGCAGCCCTCACAATGTTCCTCGGAATGACATTCCCTTTCTTTGGTGGGCTTCTCGGCTTCTTAGGAGGGTTTGCTTTTGCTCCAACAACGTATTACGTAAGTCACTAGGCTTTGTTTCACAACTAATTTGTCGATCACTTAATTGAGATTGAAGAAAAGATACACGTACGCAACAAAATTCGTCACTTATCTTGTCCAGTCGAACATATAATACGCATGTAAATTGTGTTTGCAGCTTCCTTGTATCATTTGGCTAGCCATCTACAAACCCAAAAGATTTAGCTTGTCTTGGTTGATCAATTGGGTATGTTCTCTATCCTTAAAATTCTCGAAAACACGCACACACAGATTCATATGTTTTTATAAATTGTGGGATTTTTTCTTCTTTTTTTTTCACATTAATAATGTTTTTTTTTTAAACAGATATGCATTATTCTTGGATTTTTACTGATGATTTTAGCCCCTATTGGTGCATTGAGGCAGCTAGTATTGAATGCCAAGGACTTCGATTTCTATTCTTGATTTATTCATTATTATGAACGGACTAAATATATTTTTGTTTTTTAAGATTATTGTTTGTGTTAATTAAATTATTATTGTGATTATGTTAAATTTATTCGAATGCTTTCTCTTCACGGTAAATTTGTTATGATGTATTTCGACGAAAATGATGTACAATTAGTACCAATCCAATCGTGTTTATGGAATTTTTCGTGATGATGTAATTAATTCGGAATAGCTCAAGTTAGTCGGTAGCTAATCAAACAAGTCTTCACTCTACAACTGAAATCCTTTTCAAACTATTTACAACTTCAAAAATGCACGTCTCATGTTCGTCGTTGTGTCCTGCTTTTTCTTGAATTAACAGTTGCGTAGCATTTTTTTTTCCCCCTAAAATCAATACAATCTTTATTCGATAACTTTAACAACAAATTGATCGGATGTTCAACAAACTTCAATCCCTACCAAATCACATAGCACTCAACAGTTAAGCGAAAGATTATAGAAAATCGAATATTTATTTTGCAAAAGGTGGGCCCAGCTCGATATTAAAAGGGTATATAACAATTTGTAAATTCTTTAACTAAAAATTACTTACGTTTGAAAAATATGTATTATTTTACATAATTTAAATTTTTTATAAATAAACAATGATTTACCTTAACTTATTTACTTATAAGTAAATTATTTTGAAGCTTAGCCAAACATTATCCGCGGGGGAGAGTGTTAGCTTCACACTTCACCCCAAAATGCAAACTTTCCTTACCCCTTCGTTCTTCACTCCTCTTCCCCCTAAACCCATCCTTAAACCCCAACAAATTTCTCAATATCAATTCCTATATAAACGCATCAAAACCATTCGAGCCTACTCCTCCGACGAGTACCCAGTTGGCGATGACGACGCTTTTCTTGCATCATTTGGGCCAAAGGAGAAAGAATCTGAAGAAGATGCCCGAAAAAGGAACTGGGTCGAAAGGGGATGGGCTCCATGGGAAGAAATTCTGACCCCAGAAGCTGATTTTGCTAGAAAGTCCCTTAATGAAGGCGAAGAAGTGCCGCTTCAATCGCCTGAAGCAATTGAGGCGTTCAAAATGTTGAGTCCCAATTATCGGAAAAAGAAAATTGCGGAAATGGGTCTTACGGAAGATGAGTATTATGCTAAACAGTTTGAAATTAAGGGTGAAATACCGGATCCATTGCAGACGGGTTGGAGTGGGCCTTTGGTGTTGAGGCATGTGCCGCCAAGGGACTGGCCACCGAGGGGGTGGGAGGTGGATAAGGAGGAATTGGAGTTTATACGTGGCGCGCACAAGCTGCAAACCTCAGTGAGAGTGGATTATGACAAGGTGGAAGAAATGGTGGAGAGCGATACCGGGGATATGTGCTTGGAGAGGTATGAGATGTTCTTAAAGCAATATAAGGAGTGGGCAGCTGCAAATAGGGGTCGTTTGGAGGAGGAGTCTTATAAGGTTAATTAAATTGCGATGATTTTATACACGCTTCATTGTTTTGGTTCTTTTTGCTGCTTTCTTATCGTGTTTTGGTTGATTAATTGAATTTTGGAATTAACATGTATGAAATTTTTGTATCGTCTTATTATGATTTATGATTTTACTCTTCTTGTTATTGTTTTGGTTCTTTTTGTGAGTTATTTTTTCGAGTTTGCGATGATTTATTGAATTGAGGAATTAATGTGTGTGAATTTTTGGTGTCTTCTTTTGATTTATGATTAAAGGTTTTTTTGTTAGAATTCTTTGAAAGCAAGAATTAAATTGGTGTAGTATGTAGCTGCGTTTAAATATACTCAGCTAATTAAAGTTCCATGTTTTTCTAGCTTTTTTGCATGTGGAGGTTGCCCAATGATTCAGTGAATTAAGCTCTCGAAATTTACAGCATGATTTGCGTGCAATTTTGAATTTTGTCTCTTTTTGATAAACAGATTTTTTGGAAGTTACTTAGTTCCGATAGGAAGCCTATTTGGTAGCCTTAAATTGTGATGATTTTGATACATGCGTTATTGTTTTGGTTCTTTTTGCCACTTGCCTATCGTGTTTCCAATGGTTTATTGGAGTGATGAATTAATTTGTATGAATGTTTGTTGCATCTCATTTTGGTTCATGATTATAGGGTTTTTGTTAGAATTGTTGGAAAGCAAGAATTAATTGGTTTAGTATTGTATGTTGCTGCATATAAACATGTCCAGCTACTTAATATTTCTTGATATTCGAGCTTTTTGCATGTAGAGTTTGCGCAATGGTTCAATGAATTAAGATCTATAAGCTTAAAGCATAGTTCGTGTGTAGTTTTGGATTTTGTATCTTGTGGATAAACATATATTTTGGTAGTAACTTGAGATGTCTAAGGGGGCTTCTTTTTTTTCCCCAAACAGATCCCCAATAGAAGCAAATTTAATATCCTTGTTAGAGTAGGAAGAGCTTCTTCAATTTTTCCGTACAAAATATTTGACATGTGGGTTTTTGTCATCTATGCAGTACGATCAAGATTATTACCCTGGTAGGAGGAAAAGGGGAAAGGATTACAATGAAGAAATGGTAAGATTAATATCGTGTTTCTTGGACACCGCTCTCTTTTCCCCTGGTTCATAACTTTAGGTTTGACTTTCGGATTTCATGAAGTTGATTTGCATCATGAACTGATGAGCTCACTGTTTTCTTTTCTGTTATGCAGTATGAACTTCCATTTTATTATCCGGGACAAGTAAGTAATAGCTATTTTATCAATTTTATCCTATTTTTGTTGGAAATTTTAAAATTTTCCTATTTTCGGCAGCCAAATAAATCTTTTTTCACCTTGCAGACCGGAATTTCGTAGTTGAAAACTATATATAACTCTTTATATTATTATCTGTTTTAAGTTGTGGATCTCTCGATAAGAGAAAATGAATGTAGTGCAGGTTGCTCTCCTCAATCCAATTCACTAACCCTCTTTTTGGCTAATTTATTAATGATTTGTAACTCATTTATAAAAGGCCAAACTTCATTTTCAACTACATATTTCAATGGACCCACAAGTACTATTTACTTATTCACAACCCATTTCCATCTATCTTTAAATTAAATTGTTTACCCTCAGGGCCACTGAGGTGAGAAACGGCTGCAAACTTCAGGGCCCGTGGGATTACTCGAGGTGCGCGCAAGCTGGCCCGGACATCCACGGTTATCAAAAAAAAAAAATTAAACTGTTTATAAATTCATCCCAATGGAGGCTAAATGTTTTAAATCTGAAAATAAAAGCAATTATATGGTGTGTATCTATCGTTGGACTCTTGGCCAATAGAACTAAAATAATACTGATGAGTTTTATGTGCTGACATTGTCTGCACCTATTATCAGTGTTTCCTACTCTTTTTCCTTTATGGTTCTTGGTATCTTGTGTGTGTTCTGCTGCCCATGTGCACTTATCAACCCTTATATTTAACTATTAGTAGTTGAATATGGTTTTATCATCAGCATTCTCTACAGTACAATTTCCTGTTAAAAATTCTTGAAAAATCTTGATTGAAGACAATGGTAAAAATGCATACCATTTATTCCACAGTGGGTATATGGATAATCATGTGCCATTCACACTTCTCTGAAATTTACACTAATTGGTTGAATACAACCTGATTAGGAGTTCCTTATTTTAATTTGTCTTTCACTGCATGTTCATGATAAATGTTTTCCCAGATATGTGCAGGTAAAGTAACTGCATTACAACTTTATCAAGGAGCATTTGTTGATATTGGAGGCGTCCATGATGGGTATATATGCTACCCTATGCTTATGCTGATATCACGATATATGAGATTTATACTTACTTTGTTTCATCAAATGTTTAAAGTAACCTTTGTTCCAACTTGAATTCTAGAAACAAGTGCTTTTAGACTTTTTAAATTATTAAGGTAAACTTCCCTAAAGCTGTGGATCTTATACATTCTTTTAGTATAATGTTGAAGAACATAAAAGACCATCTGCCTTTAGGCCCCAATTACTATCACAGTGTCGTTCGTTTTGGTCTCATACAAAGCTATTCAAATTTTTTAAAACTTGCTGATGCTTTAGGCGTACAACGGATTGTGTTGTTACCTCTCTGTATTTGAATATATTCCTTTCCTGCTATTCATTGTAATAATAATGCATTTTCAGGTGGGTTCCAATAAAACGCAATGACTGGTATTGGATCCGTCATCACATCAAAGTTGGTATGCACGTCATCGTTGAAATTTTGGTGAGTCAGCCTTTGTTGATCTCTGTTACCTATATTTTCACACTATCGCAAATTTAGCACTTTGAGCTAACTTGTACAGTAGACGTAAAACCCCAAGTTAGGAAGTGGGTTTAGTAGTTGATTGGAATATAATGATATTTAGGAGGGGTTGATAATATGGGTGATGAGTCGTAGAGATTTATACCGCTGAAAATTGACAAGCACAAACAGCCATATTTGCCTCTAGATGCACCTCTCAGGTATGGTGGTACATTAGTGTTAATGTTGAAATTAGAGGAGCAAGCATTACAACATTGTCTAGGTATATGACATGCGAGCTTCTGAAGTGAGAACAAGATCAAAGAATACTTGGTTATGGGTCTAGATCCTCATTAACAAAGAAAATGACGAATGGCATTATTGAGAGGAAAGAAGAGAAACAATTCCATATTTGCAGCATCTCTACCTGTTCTGGTATTGTGTTGCTTTACGTGGTAGCCTATGGTTCAAACTCTTATTTTTTTTACTCTTTTACAAAGTTCTCATTATGAAAATTTCTCTCTATATATTTTAGGTTTTTCAATGTTGGCTTGTTTAACAATACTTGACTAATTAAATATGTTGAATTCATGCGTTGTGTAATTTCCCATTTCTGCAGGCAAAGCGAGATCCATATCGGTTTCGGTTTCCAATAGAACTGCGTTTTGTTGATCCGAACATAGATCACCTAATGTATGCTTACAAATGCTTCTCGAACTTTTCGTTTTGAGTGATTCTACTCCCTATTATTGTCCTATTGTACATTTGATGTTTCCTTCTTTTCTGAAAGGTCAACATCATTTATATTTTTCAATCTGTACAAGTCTGTATGCTAGAGATAGTCTTCACGAATTATATCTACTTATTTACCCATTCTCTAATATATTACATCGACTCATGTTTGCAGCTTCAACAGATTTGAATTTCCTCCAATATTTCACCGGGATGAGGATGTTAATCCAGATGAATTACGTGTGAGTAAACTCTTCTTTGTAAAACATCAAGTCTGATTTGTCCTTTCAATATGTGTGAACGTTAATGCATATACTATGAGTGCTGGTGCAACTTGCACCAATCAGTTTACTGTACGAAGGACATTGTATCCTTTGATTGGTTGTGTCCTTGTGACCTATGATGCACAAACACGAACGATACGTGTTGGATATGTCGACACACAATTTTTTTAAAAAAAGTACTGATATGACATGTGGCCAACACATTAATTAAATTCCTTAAAATTCTTCGTTTATGTAGTATATATATAGTTCGATGCTTGTTATTATTTTTTCTTAATGAAGTCTTTTAAATATGAGTATCTATTAGTTATTTAATAATAATTTTGAGTTAAAAATATATAATATTTCTGTTAAAGAATGAAAAATAACCATGGTAGAGTGTGCGAGGAGTGTCGGACACAGACACATCACTTTAGTTGAAGTGTCCGTGCCTATGAGGTTGTGACTTTAATAGATGGCATGGTGATACAAATGCCTAGATGGATACAACTGCTAACACTTCAGCTAGATCCGAAGAACAGATAACAATAAAGGAGCACATCTTTAGGTATTCTGACTTATACTTGTATTTCCTTTATAAAATTAATAAACAAAAGGTTTCAAGCATTACAAACCAAGTGTTGGATTTATTAAAACCAGAGGTTATGATTGAATAAATGTCTCAACAATTTTCATCTTTAGGAGCTTTAGGACCGATTTCATTAGAAGCTTATACTTTGCCATTGTTTCCCTTTCGCAGCGTGATTCTGGAAGACCTCCTGTTCCTAGAAAAGATCCTGGTATCAAGGTGGAGGAGGAATCTCTGTTATCAAATCACCCTTATGTTGATAAGGTATTCTTGTATGTAATTCATTTGAAAGTAAAAAGGCAGTCTAAGAAGGTCATTGCAGGGTTAATAAATATTTCATTTATGCTTATGCATGAGCATCAATCCCTTTTGCTAAGTCATGTAGATTTTGGGTGTACTTTCCACCATCTCCGTAGTGGGTATCAACACTGGCCGGTGAATTTTATTTTCTGTAGTCTGCCCACAATTTGATATCACTAGAGCTATTGATCAGATGGTGCATGCTCTTCACTGGAAGCATATTTGAGTTTTATTTTTTTTTCCATGTAGTTTAGTAGCAATATTTGACTTCTTAAACTAGTAGTCGTGATCTTTTATCAAGTAATGGACAAAGCTTAAATTTTAAATTAAGTGCTTATAAGTTGTGGGTTTTATTGAATGTATGGATAAGAAGTGGAGAGTAAATATTAAATAGTGGGTCATAGCGTGGATAAAAGTATATATGACCGGCTTAAAAAATTTAAGCTTTGCCAAACATGCACTAAGTTGAGAAGATAGGTGAGACGTTTTTATTGAAATCTCGTTTACTAGGCAATCATCATTTTTCAGGTCCATACTGGTGCATCAAATAGTCTTATGTTTGCACGTCCAAACCATCTTGATTGATTAACTTAATATTTGTCACTGATAGTTATTATGATCCAAAATAGTTTCTTAAATTTTCTACATTTCAGATACATCGAGTACTACACTGCTTGTTTGTTCGGGTTATGATAAAAAGTTATATTACTAGAATGTTTTTTTATGCTATCAAAAGCTTCAGTTTTTTATCATTTCGTGCTCGACCTTAAATGGTTTGAGTCCTCTAGTTAGTATTCTTTTTGCTATTGCATAGTATTTTAACTAGCTGCATCTAAATTATTACATGAGCTATTATATTCTATGCAGCTATGGCAGATACATAATGCTGAACAAATGATTATGGATGACATGGAGCTTAATCCTGATAAATATAAGGGCAAAAAGTTAACTGAATTGACAGATGATGAGGATTTTGATGAAGAAAACAGTATAGTGTACGGTGAAGCTTATTATAAGAAAGCACTGCTTCCAAAAATGACGTTGGTAAAAGTTTTTTTCATGTGGTATGGAATATTTACCTTTTTTTTCTCACTTATATGATATTGATCATTCATTGGCAGAGAATAAGCACAAAAGAACTTGATTTGGAATCTGCACTTGCTGAGCGTCAGGTTTGTAATCAACTGCCCGTAATCTTAAACTTCTTATGTCCTGTCCTTCGACTCATCAGATTGTTTTTTAATTCTTCTTTTTAGTGTCTTTTATTGATACAAGTTTTTGTGGAGTTTGCTCGTGAAGAAATGACTTTTTGATGCTTATTTCTGCGCTTTCTATTTCAGTTCCACAATAAACTACGGAAGGAAGCAGAAGAAAAGGGAGAGGAATACAAAATCACCAAGTTGAGGCGAAACGAGGAGATGGATGAATATGACCTTATCCATTGGCGTCGATCTTTTGAGGAAAGAGAAACTCTACTCCGAGATATAAGCTGGTATGCTCCCAAGTGTTCTTTCTTCCTAGCTACAACACCCTTTTCTGATATGTTTGGTAAAGCTTTGTGTAGATTATAAGTTTTGGGTCCTACGAAACGTGTGGATAAAAGTAGTTAAAAACTGTGGGTCTAACGGAATGCATGGATTAAAAGATGTTGACCAACTTAAAAGCTTGAAAAAGCTCTGCCAAACATACCCTTTAATGAGCTACACTGATTTTAAGAGCATTGGTACGTTTACCTGTTGGCTAAGCTTAAAAAAGTTTACTTACAAGTTTTACCTATGAGTGAATGAGCAAGTTATTAAATAAACAATTCTTTTAATTTCCTGCTTGCATGCATCACTGAACCTGGGTTTTTCCTTTACAGCCGTCGGGCTCTCGGGCTTCCATTGGAAGAGCCCGGTAGGTATGTTGATGCTAGTTACTTCGGAAAGGACCAATATGATCCAGATAGTTCCCTATATCGTTACGACTACTGGGGAGAGCCAAAGAATTCGGAAAAGAGCAAGCAAGAGCGGATGACTGATGCCCACAACAAATCAATTGTTGGCAAGGGTACTGTTTGGTACGAAATGTCATATGAAGATGCCATCAAACAGCAGTT
>CAIGRL010014860.1:0-26295 GCA_903798325.1 Fraxinus xanthoxyloides | reverse complement strand
AAAATGAAAAAAATAAAAAAAAAAAAAGAGGTAATCTATTTAATAGTGTCTTTGTAATGTTAACCTAACCAATCACTATCGGGCTACTGGCCAAAATTGTGGGCATTGACCAACAATAGAAGAAGACCTCTCCGAAGACATCAACGGTCCCACCTTCCAAACTAAGTCAATGTTTGGTGAGAATTTAAATTCAAATTTTAATCTAACTCCAAGTTAACAATTAATTTTATTCACCCAGTTTAACGAACTTACTTTTTTTTCAACTATATATTTTATCAAAATTTACTAAAAATCTGATTTTAATCCTCCCTCCACCGAATAGAGGTTGAGTTCCTCCCAACAAGATTCAATGTCTCTATTAGTAAATTAAAGATATTTTACTACATATAGTCAATTGTATTAATCATGCTATCATTGCAAATACTATGGCCATTATCTTGGCAGCAAAAAATATGAAAAGTTTTGGTAGAAGGTCCGTCATTTAATAATTTAAGATTTATCGGTTTTAACTTTTTATTCATTTTAATATGATATTTAAATGAGTTGGTTTGATATATTTTATACTCTATTAATTTTTAGAAGAAAATTAAATTTTCAATTTTTTTGGAGGGATTTGATTTCCTCTCCATATCTATTTTGTAAAATTGATAATGGAGCAGACATAATTTATTTAAATATTCATTAGTTTGATGGAAAAATGAATTTGCTTTATTATGTTTCCTCCAACAAAGTGGTCGAAAGTAAAGTTTCTTTTACAATTTCATTCCTTATTGGTTGTTACTTAGAGCCAAGAAAATAAAATAGGGTAATTATATTTCTCCTACAATTTTTTTATAAGTGCCAACCTTCTATTGAAGGTTCATAATATGTGTTTATTGTCACTTATATTTTTTAAATTTTTTTAAAAAGTTTTATTCTTATCTTCAATATTTCATTAATTAACACATAATGCCCTTGACAGGGACTGATCCAAGATTGTTTGTGAGCTAGGACAGTTGTTGACCGTCGAACATCAACGAACATAATAGCGAAAATGTTCCATTATTATTTAATTAAATAATATTAAAAATTCTTCAATCAATATATAAATATACTAAAACGTAAAAATCATATACGTATGAAAATATAATCTAATAAAATCCAAAATACTAAGAAAACATGCATATGAATAATTAATAATTGAAAATGAGTTTGAAAAAATCAACATCATACGATACGAGAGCTAAAAAGTAAAAAAGCAAGCTAATAAATATGGGGAAATCGATTTTAGGGATTTAACAAATTTGGATAAAAGATTCAAAATGCAATTCACCGTAATTAAAACATCGAGATGACTGTAAAAAGTATCAGGGAGTCATAGTTTCTGACGATTCCCATAATTGCTGCCACATTTTCAAAAATCCAAAGTTTATGGTGGAGCCAGCACAGGTGCTGACCTCGTCTTTGACCCTCGGCGATGATTTTTGTCCAAGAAATTGTTAGCAAACTTTAAAATAAGAAGAAATTATTTAATCGTACTTAAAATCTTTATTATTTTTTTCTTATTTAAAAATATGAGGGCAAATAAGTCTTCTCGTGCTATCTAAATAAAAAAAAAAATTGGATGGAAATTGTCGACAAAGAAGTACTAATTAATGAAAAATTAAAAATAAAAATGTGACCGAAGAAAGTTGGGGACATCAGTGTTACTGAGTAAAGGTTAGAGCTTCAATGCGATTAAAATGTGGTGCTCTTACGAGAAAATATAAGATCCATATGGCTACTCAATAAAATACAGGGCAAATTGCAGCAGCGGTCCCAAAGCTCTTAATTTTTTGCAGACTTTATCCTAATGTTTAGTTTGTACCAGTTACGGTCCCAAACATTTCAAAAATATGCAGCAGAGGTCCAAATGAACCCGTTAGTTGACCAAGACTAATAGACTTTGACAAATTTTGACAAAATTAAAAGGGTAAAATAGTAACTATACAATTTTCTCATTAAATAAAAAAACAACTATCTCCTTCCCAAGAAACACTGCCATCAAACTTCCGATATCACTACCGCATTTGTGCCGGCACCACCACCCCTATTTCCTTTCCAAACCCCACTCTCACCAATTCGGAAAGATCCCATCTCTCAATGCATCTCAAGGGCATGCTGTGGATCAACCCCTCCTTGTAGCAGCAAAATTATTAGAGGCAAGCTTCTTCGAATCGGATGCTAATTGATTGTCGTGGTGGCGGCGTTTTGGAGGAAATTGGTGAGAATGGGGTTGGGGAATGCGATAGGGGGTGGCAGCGGCGGCATAGACGTAGTGGTGGTGCCGACAGTGTTGTCTGGGAAGGAGATTGGTGTATTTTGTCTTTGTCCTTTTTTTTTTATTTAATGAGAAAATTATATAGTTATCATTTTGCCCTTTTTAATTTTATCAAAATTGGTCAAAGTCTATTATTCTAGGTCAACTAATGGTCAAATGGACGAAATTTGGACATCTGCTGCTTATTTCTGAAAGGTTACCATTTTGTCCTTTTTAATTTTTTTCAAAATTGGTCAAAATTTATTATTCTTGGTCAACTAATGGTCAAAACCGTCTATTTGGACATCTGCTGCATATTTCTGAAATGTTTGGGATTGTGACTGACACAAACTAAATGTTAGGATAAAGTCTACAAAAATCTGAAAGGTTTGAAACCGCTGCTGCAATTTCCTCTAAAATATGTAACAGAGGTGAAAATATCATTATTGGTCTTGGGGCTTTAGCGCTTGTATCAATTTCGTCCAAAAAAAAGAGCATGTTAGTACTCGACGATTTGATTCCGTTGCGATGATATTCTCATTGGACAATTTTCATCTGAAATCCCTCTAAAATTGCATGTGTAGGCACTTGGGAAATATTGTGAGGGTAAATTTGATAGAATACGCATTTCGAGCAAGAGTTGAAAAAGTAATATGCTAAATATATTTACACCACGATCTTTAATAATTAGACTATATTTTAATTACAGGAAAGGTTCATAACCTTTTCACATATTAAATTTATGTTTCAAATTTTTTTCATCATATTTTTATTTTTAAATTAACATGAATTATTCTTAATTATGATTTCTCTCCAAAGTTTTATTTAATATAAAGTAAAAAGACTCATTTGTCAATTATATTTTTAAATAAGCAAAATAAATAATATTGCAAAAATTTGAATAAATATTTTACCTTCATTTTAAAGCGCGTTACAATATTTTTGGACAAAAATGATGATTAAAAACAAAACTTTCTATTAATGAAAAGTTAAAAATAAGAATGTCATGGTGAAATAATTTAAGGATTTAAATGTTAATGACATTTAATGTAACTAAAATATGGTGTATTATGAAAGAAAAAATTTGCTGTGAATATAACCACCAAAAAAATAATAATAACTGTGTTTACATCACATTTTTTATTCACTACACCATGAAATTAAATAATAGTCCCCCGACATTTACTCGTTCTCACGCTAAGTCTCGTTTTTTTATCACATTATTATCTCCGACCTTCCATTAACTAGCATATCAAGTCCCCGATAACGATTCCTATACGAAACTTAGTTAGGAGGCTAAAAAAACCTTAGCCCTTGTTTGACAATTATTATTTCAAAATTCATTTTTCCTCAAATCCACTCTTTGCCACACATTCTCAAAATAAAATATCTTATACATAAGCTCAATTTTTTCTTTTTTCACATTTTTTCCACATTTTCAAACAATTCACTATTATAAAACTCACTCCTCTTTTTTAATGGGCATTAAATAGGGCTTTATTTGCACCTTTACGTTTCTAAATAATGAAAAAAACAGCAAATATAAAAAATTTGACAAAATATTTGTCCTTAAATTCGATGTATACTAACAAAATATTCGGATTAGAAACCCTTGTCGAAAACAAGTTAGGCTAATTAATCGAATATAAAAAATAAAAGAAGGTGGAAAATAGAAGGGGTACAATGAACAAATATTGAGAACGTATATATAATTTAAATGTGGTGTACAAGCAAAAATCGAATTGTATAATTACCTAAGATATATGATAAAAATTAGAACAAAGTTAAATGTACAATCATGGTTAATAATCACGTCTTGTCAAAATTTAAGTCTGTGATGTAGGAAACAGTTTTTTAAAATGAATGTATATGATGATGTCAAGTGATATTATCAATCAATGTTGTCGCCTAATGTTGTACGTATAGCATGATTCTTAAAAGAAAAAAAAAAAACCAATAAATCCGAAGCCTACGCATAAGTCCCACTCTAGGTCAATGTCAAGAGCACCAAAACCTTGTTTGCCACTTATCTAAAGTCTAGTATATATTATTACCAAAACTTGAAACTCTAAATAAACAATATACATAATTACATGTTACTTATCTCTAAATTGGCATAGATGCTTTCAAAGGCCACTAGATTAAGCCACTTTCATAACTATTCTCATTTTATTTTACACGTTGCGTAGCCCAGTTTGACAATCATTAAATGGAAAAAATCATATTTAAAATAGTTTTTTAGAAGAATTTATGGTTAAAAAGTAGAAAAAAGTCTTGAATTTAAGTGCAGAGTATTTTATCTCATGAATATGTGATTGAAAATTAACATGTAGAAACAAGATTTTGAAAATAATGATTGTCAAACATGGGCACATTCACGTGTTTGTTTATTTTCATTTTCATTTTTTAATTATTGAAAACAATGATAGAACTATAGTTTCAACAAAAAGATGCCATTTTAATATAAAATTGGATAGAAATTTTCGGGGGCAATGAAATCCATAACATTGGAACCAAGTTGTTCTTTTTCAAAGGTATGGTCCACATTGCTATAGTCGCTAAAGATTGGAGAGCAACGGGATAATCTCTCTCTCCTGTTGATTTCGAAATCTCGCTCATAATTTTCGACTGACGAAAATTCCATTTAGCTTTCACATATATACACCACCCTCTTATCTGAGCTTCTTTCTTCAGAAGAGTCCCTCTCCCCCCTCTCTAGATCTCTCTCACTTTCTATTTGGTTACGGGGTTCCGAGAGTTTCTTCGTTACCCCAGATCTCTTGCAACGTCTTAAATAAACGCTGTCGTTTTATCAATTTCTGATCCATTTCCGGATCCGGAGCTCCGATCTCGAAGGTTTGATATCTCGCCACCACCATGGCTGCCGCCAACGCTCCGATCACTATGAAAGAAGTTCTCACGGTACCCCCAATTTTCGTTTTAACTGTCAATTTCTGTCTACTTATTGACTATTTTATTCAAATTTCACGATTCAATACATTTTCAACTCCTAGACAGCTCTTTTAAATCATTCCAATAGTCAACTATTTTAAAATTTTATGTCGCTTCATAATTGCTTGATTTTAACCGTCGACAGTAATTTTACTTGCTTTAATTGTTGGAATCACAGTTCGCATCTCTATTATACAGTTTAATATCAGATCTGCGATTTGATCTGAATGTTGGAATTTTATTTCACGTTGAAGCAAAATCTGAATTTTGATTTTGATGTGGTGATGCAGTTGCCCAGCATAGGGATCAATTCTCAATTCATTACTTTCACCAATGTGACTATGGAATCTGATAAGTATATATGTGTACGTGAGACAGCGCCTCAGAATAGTGTGGTGATTATTGATATGAACATGCCATCGCAGCCATTGAGGCGACCTATTACTGCAGATTCTGCGCTTATGAATCCCAATACCAGAATTTTGGCTCTGAAAGGTATGCAATTTTACTGATCACCATTTGTGATTCAGCAATCATAGAAAAAAACTATCTTGTCGTTCCTTATCCAATTCAATTATTTGAACAAAAGCTATATATTAAGCTGGGCGTTTCCGATTAATTGAGGATGAGTGAAATCTAAATGCAGGTCAGTATATAATTGGTCTGATTGAGAGGGATTGGTGTAAATTACGGAAAGAAGCATATTTTTTTGGCAATTTCTGATTTTATATACAAACTTGTAATCTGGGAAATAAAGAGAGGGTAAGAGGTGTGGGTTAGAAGGATAATATTGTAGTTAAAGCTGTTATTAGGTTGGGAATAACCCTGATTTAGTGATTACCCCTGTGAGTAGTGATATTTCCCTTTATATGGGAGCAAGCTCAGTGACTGTAAAAGAGGAGAAGATGATAATTCCTTATCATTTATGTCGAAGCACGCTGCAGTATCATTATTCAGAGGACATAATTCTTTTATTCTTCATTGGTGTTAAAATAATGTTATCAGCTAGAGAAATATAATTTTCTTCGTTGGAGTAATGTTTGAAAACTTATTTTGTTCATACTCAATTGATGTGATACTTGGTAAGTCAGGATGCTGCAACAATCTAATGGTACATTTTCATGTTTACACATTGTTTCAAGTATTTTAATTATGAAAAGAAATCTAGTGCATTGAAGTATATAATAATTGTTTTGGTTTTGGCTCCTTGATCTGGTTTACTGACAATATTTGTCGAAGTCAGGATATTTGAAATTATATCATAATGTTTCTGTTTTGGTTGTTTGAAGCTCAACTTCCCGGAACAACTCAAGATCACTTGCAAATATTCAACATTGAGGCAAAAGCAAAAATGAAGTCTCATCAGATGCCTGAGCAAGTATAATTTTTTTTATTAACCATTGTTTATTGCTTTCTCTGACTTGTAAGCGGTGTCTATTATTTGCCATATTCTGCATTGAAGTTTCTGTTTTTTTATGTATGCAATCTGGCCGTCATGCTTCTTAATAGGTTGTTTTTTGGAAGTGGATTACTCCAAAGATGTTGGGTTTGGTTACACAATCATCTGTATATCACTGGTCAATTGAAGGTATATCATTTAGTTTTTTCTGTAATGGTCCTTGTTTTCTTGTTTCCTTTGATGAGATTTCTATATGTTTCCTCTTCTCTATGCACGTCCGTATAGGTGATTCTGAACCTGTGAAGATGTTCGATAGAACAGCCAATTTGGCAAGCAATCAAATCATCAATTACAAATGTGACCCTTCCGAGAAGTGGCTGGTTTTGATTGGGATCGCTCCTGGTTCACCTGAAGTGTGTAATTGCTTTTTGTTTTTGGTTCTTCATTTGGAAAGTTTTAAGATTGATACATTTGGAAATATGATTTGAATCTTTGTATTTATTTTGTATTTCTTAACTGCATTTGTTGTATCTTGTCTTCCCTCTTCTTATACTTGTTACTTATTTTGTTACTCCACTAGTCTACTTTTCAAACTTCTTTTTATCTCACTTTCTATCCTTTTTCCTCTGCTTCACCATGGTATTTACCACATATCAGTATAATCTTTTGCACATTTCTAGTCCATTTTGAATGCTCATTTGCATCCTTTTGCTATAATCATGAATTAATTGGCATTTCTACGAATGATTTATTTATTTCTATTTTTTTGTAGCTTGTGTTTTCTCATCATACAGAACAGTTTTAGCACAAATTTCTTATAACTTATTGCACTCCAAGATTTTATATATTTTATGTAATTCCATAGGTCTGCGAGCCGAGTGCTTTCCTCGATCATACTTGTTTGACTGTTTCCATTGAATGCTGTGTCATGTTGAGATGGACATGTGCCTGTCAGTAGATAACATTAGGCGTTGTTGGGAAATGCTACCATTCTAGCTATTAGATACCTAATAATTCTGATGCAGAGAGAACGGAATTCAAGCAGCCTCGTGTGAATGCTTCTTCCTAAAGACAATGCGGTGTCTTTTACCAATGGATTAAAAATGCAATCTACTTTTTTTACACTAATGATAGATTTTCCGAAGAATGAATATCCATGTTTGGTTATGTTTTGGAATGGACATTTTTGAGAAATTATACACAGCAAATGTTACATTACAATACCATTCTTATTGTGAAATGATGATGATTGTAACACACATTGCACCATTACCCTAAGCCACAATAGTGTGGATACCTACTCGAAATGGAAGAACAATGTTATGGCCAAGTCACACAAGTCTTCTCTTGTGGTAGTGTTTCCACTCTACTCATACTCTACACTAGCATAGCACACTTGATTTACTGTGATGAATTTCATAATTTTTGAAACTTGGTCGAAGTCGACAAAGATTCTCGTTTTTCTGGAGAATATAATATGAACTTTTGGAGTGTGTTTTGAATTAGTTATTTATTTTTGATCTGGCTTTAGTGTGGCTTTAGAACTGTTTTTGAGGAATTAATTCTATTGCGTTAGGCACAACTGTTATTTGGAACTTGTCATTCTGTTTTTTCTCTACACAACCATTTCAATGAACTGATATTCTTCTTCTATTCATGTTACTAGAGGCCTCAATTAGTGAAAGGAAATATGCAACTGTTTTCCGTGGATCAGCAACGAAGTCAAGCTCTTGAAGCGCATGCTGCATCGTTTGCTTCTTTTAGAGTAAGAAAAGTGTTGCTATATTGTTATTGCGTTTAGAGTTTCTGCAAGCTAATTTCTATTTTATGGATTTGTTTGCCTTGGCAGGTTCCAGGAAATGATAAGGATTCCATTCTTATTTCTTTTGCGAGCAAAACCTCTAATGCTGGACAGATTACATCGAAGTTGCACATCATTGAGCTTGGAGCCCAGCCAGGTGTACATCATTTTTGCCTGATTTGATCCTCTTTTGGTTTATTCTTGGAACAGTTTGCGTTTGGCGTCGATATCATTACATGATTGTTTCTTATACATGCAGAAAGTAATTCATTAATTGCTTACCTGTGGTGCTTAATACTGGCAAACTTTTTCAGGGAAACCATCTTTTACAAAGAAACAAGCAGACCTATTCTTTCCTCCAGATTTTGCTGATGATTTTCCTGTGGCCATGCAGGTATTTCTCGTGCCTCTTTCTTTGTTGTATCTGTCTTCCCGTAATTTGCAGGTAGCTATATTGCACTTTGGTTTCCCATAACATGCTTCTTTTGCATTTTGTGCAGATATCACACAAGTATAGTATGATATATGTAATTACAAAACTGGGGCTTCTCTTCGTATATGATTTGGAAACTGCCACAGCAGTCTACCGAAATAGGATAAGTCCAGATCCAATTTTTCTGACATCAGAAGCTTCCTCAGTAGGAGGTTTCTATGCAATTAATAGACGAGGGCAGGTTTTACTTGCTACAGTAAATGAAGCAACTCTCGTCCCCTTTGTCAGTGGCCAAGTAAGATTATAAGTTTGACATTTTGTGTCTTATAAATCCATTTCTGCCCTTGCAAAAATTTTGTGTGTTCTGGTTATCTTTCAGTTGAACAATCTGGAGCTTGCTGTAAATCTTGCCAAAAGAGGAAATTTGCCTGGTGCAGAGAATTTGGTAAGTTGAATCTCAAATCTTAATGCACTCTCTTTCTATTTTTGTTCTTGGTTGGAAGGAGTCTGACAGTATATTCATACTGTATAGCTGCTTGTTTGACAATGATTTTATGTTCTTTAAGAATGATTGGGCTAGGGTTACTTTTGATAGAGGTTAATCACTAAAATTATTATAATAACATACCCACTGATCATATATATTATAAATTTATTGGGAAAATACTTTGTTTTGGCTATGATCGATCTTAGAATCAACCCTACTAGCGAAGTAGTCTTATTCCTTTGGAGCTCTTCTGACCAATTTGCTAATAGTTGCATTTTCTATACAACACAATAATTAGGCCAGGGCTTTAATTTTACTCAGTTATCTGTCATTCAATCGTATATGATGTGATGAAGTGGTGAACTGAGTATTTTTTTAATTATATTGCCCACTATTATTTGCTCATCACCTACTTAATATTATGGAAAACCGCCTGACTGAACTTCCATTTTTGCTGCTTGCTTGACATTTAAGCTACCTTCGCATATTCTTCTGTTAGACCTATTCTTTATTGCTTTATGTACCATACTCGGATACCATGAACTCACGATTTTGTCATCTTAAACTCTCTCAGGTTGTACAACGCTTCCAAGAATTGTTTGCTCAAACAAAGTATAAAGAGGCTGCTGAGCTTGCCGCAGAATCTCCACAAGGCATCCTTCGGACACCGGATACGGTAGCCAAATTTCAGGTATGTTTTGTCCTTAGGATGTCTCATCCTTTACCCTCTGAACATGCATGGTTGAAAGGAACAGCTGGATACAACTTCTCTGACCTTGATGAAAAGCTAACCATCCATTCTGTAATATGCTTGCTGGAATTAATAGGATTTAGACCACTTTATTTTTGTATGGGGGAGATGAGGGTTTTCTAAAAATAGAGTTATATTTGCAGAGTGTTCCTGTTCAATCTGGACAAACCCCACCATTGCTGCAGTACTTTGGGACGCTACTGACAAGAGGAAAGCTCAATGCTTTTGAGTCTTTGGAGTTATCTCGTCTTGTTGTGAACCAGAACAAAAAGAATCTTTTGGAAAACTGGTTGGCTGAGGATAAGCTGGAATGTAGTGAAGAACTTGGGGACCTTGTGAAGGTTATTTATTTCTAAGTTAATTTGAAGCATTTATTATTTTAAATCCTATCAATGTTAATTTCTTGTTGTGTTGTTTTCCACCTTTTGATGAGGTAGTAATTCCTATTTATATAGACTGTGGACAATGACCTTGCACTGAAAATATATATCAAAGCAAGAGCTACTCCGAAAGTTGTTGCAGCCTTTGCCGAGCGTAGGGAGTTTGATAAAATCTTGATATACTCCAAGCAGGTCGGTTACAATTTCATTGCAGAAAGTTTACCTTTTTACTTCAGGATAATTACAATGTTTTCCAATCGCTGACCATTCATAGGAGAATACTACTGTAATTGATCTTCACACTTGTATAATGGTTTTTTATGAGCAATTGAATTTATGTCGTTTCAGGTTGGGTATACACCTGATTATCTGTTCCTTCTGCAAACTATCCTCCGATCAGATCCCCAGGTATGCTTGGAAGTTCTTAAAATAATGTTGGTCAATATAATTTCCTGCATTACGTTGCGTGAATAACTTTCCCTTTTAGAGTATGACCATTGTTGTAGATGGGACTTTATATTTGGAAGTATTAAATAATTAGGCTGATCTGTGTAGGGAGCTGTCAATTTTGCTCTCATGATGTCCCAAATGGAGGGAGGCTGTCCTGTTGATTATAATACCATTACTGATCTCTTTCTTCAGGTCTGATTTTTTATTTCTCGTGGTTTTTTTGGATTCTTTATGGCCTAGAGTGCTAACCTGTAATTGGCCTTATTTGTTGTTCTCTTGTACATGGCAGTGAGCTCTAATTATGTGTCAAAAGTTTGTGGGTTAACGCCAATATGTAATATCTTTCTTTTCCAATCATTTTTTTTTCATCAGAGGAACTTGATCCGTGAAGCAACAGCATTTTTGTTGGATGTTCTGAAACCCAATTTGCCAGAGCACGCATTCCTCCAAACTAAGGTTAACTTTGTATAGTTTTTGCTCTTTCTAATTTGTCAATCTGATTTGACATTCACTGTCATGACTTACATTTTCTATTCAGGTCCTGGAAATCAATCTTGTGACCTTTCCCAATGTGGCTGATGCTATTTTAGCAAATGGAATGTTCAGCCATTATGATCGGCCACGCATTGCGCAGCTTTGTGAAAAAGCTGGTCTTTACATGCGAGCTCTTCAGGTTAAATTTTAGCCTTATGTATATTAACATTGTATACTCAAATTGGACATGTATATATATATATATTAGATATATTTACTTGCCTATGTGATTAAACAATGGATCATACTTGCAGCACTACACTGAACTGTCAGATATCAAGCGTATCATTGTTAATACACATGCAATTGAGCCACAGGTTAATATACTCAAAGTATTGTGTATTTTTGTGTCTTCATAATCATTTGTTGCATCAGTGCTGAGTAATGTAGCCAATTTCAGGCTCTTGTGGAATTCTTTGGGACACTTTCACGGGAATGGGCTTTAGAGTGCATGAAGGATCTTTTACTGGTCAACTTAAGAGGCAACCTTCAGATAATTGTCCAGGTAAGGATTACCGTGTTATAAATGTAATGTGATATGTTACCTGTCCAAGCTTGATGACTGTGTTGTGTCATTGTAGAAGTGTACAAAATTCTTCTCTGTTATAGACCAGGAAATATAGAACTTCAGATATGTCAATACACTTCTTGGGGGGTGATTTTTGCCTTTCTACAACGGGAATATTGACTAGCTACTTTTGTAGGTTGCAAAAGAATATTGTGAACAGTTGGGTGTTGACGCATGTATAAAGATCTTTGAGCAGTTCAAGTCATATGAGGGGTTATATTTCTTTTTGGGATCATATTTGAGTTCCAGGTAATCTAATAAGAGTGGAAATTACTTCCTATGGCTGTAGAATGATCAGTTTTACATGTTAGATACTTGTTAATTTGGGTATTAATTATTGGTATATTGCAGTGAGGACCCTGACATCCACTTCAAGTACATTGAAGCAGCTGCCAAGACTGGACAAATTAAGGAGGTAGAACGTGTGACCAGAGAATCAAATTTCTATGACCCTGAAAAGACAAAAAACTTTTTAATGGAAGCCAAACTTCCGGATGCACGACCACTGATAAATGTATGCGATCGCTTTGGCTTTGTTCCAGACCTCACGCACTACTTGTATTCAAGCAATATGCTCCGTTACATTGAAGGTTATGTGCAAAAGGTATCATTTTTGTGAAATCTTTTATCATATGGAGAAAATTGTAATTCATGCAACTGAACATGCCTGGCTTTCTGGATAGGTCAATCCTGGCAATGCTCCATTAGTAGTTGGGCAACTCTTAGATGATGAGTGTCCTGAAGATTTCATTAAAGGCCTGATTTTATCTGTCCGTTCTCTGCTTCCAGTCGAGCCTTTAGTAGAGGAGTGTGAGAAAAGGTACCTTCTCCACAGTCTCGCAGTATACTCGCAGAAACTTTTTATCTTTATATCTAAATGCTTATACTTTGTATGGTATACAGGAACCGGCTTCGCCTGCTAACTCAATTTTTGGAGCATCTTGTGAGTGAGGGAAGTCAAGATGTGCATGTCCACAATGCTTTGGGTAAAATCATAATAGATAGCAACAACAACCCAGAGCACTTCCTCACCACCAATCCGTATTATGATTCACGTGTTGTGGGTAAATACTGTGAGAAACGTGATCCTACCCTTGCTGTTGTCGCCTACCGGCGAGGTCAATGTGATGACGAACTTATTAATGTTACAAATAAGAATTCTTTATTCAAACTGCAAGCCAGGTTTGTGATTTGTGTAGTTATACTGCCACATTTTCTTATTTTGACATTCTCTTAAAGTTTATCTGCTTGTGATGTATTTCAGGTATGTAGTTGAAAGGATGGACGGTGATCTGTGGGCAAAAGTTCTTGACCCTGAAAATGAATTCAGAAGACAGCTCATCGATCAAGTTGTATCTACTGCTTTGCCTGAAAGCAAAAGCCCGGAACAAGTATCTGCAGCTGTTAAAGCCTTCATGACTGCTGACCTTCCTCATGAACTAATTGAGTTGCTCGAAAAGATTGTGCTCCAAAACTCTGCATTCAGCGGGAACTTTAACCTGCAAAACTTGCTTATCCTGACAGCCATTAAGGCGGATCCATCCAGAGTTATGGATTATATAAATAGACTTGATAACTTTGATGGCCCGGCTGTTGGGGAAGTGGCAGTGGAAGCTCAATTGTATGAAGAGGCTTTTGCTATTTTTAAGAAGTTCAATTTGAATGTCCAGGCCGTCGATGTGTTACTGGATAATATTCGAGATATTAACCGGGCTGTTGAGTTTGCATTCCGTGTTGAAGAAGATGCAGTTTGGAGTCAGGTGGCTAAAGCTCAACTCAGGGAAGGATTAGTGAGCGATGCGATTGAATCATTTATTCGTGCTGATGATGCCACCCAATTCTTGGAAGTTATCCGTGCTGCGGAGGAAGCAAATGTTTATCATGACTTGGTGAAGTATCTTCTGATGGTTAGGCAGAAAGCGAAGGAGCCCAAGGTGGACAGTGAGCTCATTTATGCATATGCTAAGATTGATAGGCTGGGTGAGATTGAGGAGTTTATTCTCATGCCAAATGTTGCCAATCTCCCTAATGTTGGTGATCGCTTGTATGATGAAGCTCTATATGAGGCAGCTAAGATTATTTTTGCTTTTATCTCTAACTGGGCCAAATTGGCATGCACACTTGTCAAGTTGAAGCAATTTCAAGGGGCTGTTGATGCAGCACGTAAAGCTAATAGCTCAAAGACATGGAAAGAAGTCTGTTTTGCTTGTGTTGATGCTGAAGAGTTCCGCTTGGCTCAGATATGTGGGCTCAATATCATTGTACAGGTATATTACCAGACTCTCTATTAGTTGGTATTTTAGGACTATTTCTTACAGAATCAATATATTGGTCAATTTGTTTCTTAGCTTTAGCTGCAAGAGGAGCTGACTGCTGGTCCGTATTTGCTTATTTTGCATGAACATTTTTGACGTTAGATAGTTCAGAAATCACTGAATATACTAACCATGTGAATGTGATCTTTTAGGTTGATGATCTGGAAGAAGTCAGTGAATACTACCAGAACAGAGGATGCTTTAATGAGCTTATATCTCTTATGGAGAGTGGTTTAGGATTGGAACGCGCACATATGGGCATCTTTACAGAGCTTGGTGTCTTGTATGCTAGGTACCGTTATGAGAAGCTTATGGAGCATATCAAATTATTCTCTACCCGTCTAAACATTCCCAAGCTGATCCGAGCATGTGACGAACAGCAGCACTGGAAGGAACTAACTTATTTGTATATTCAGTATGATGAGTTTGATAACGCTGCCACCACTGTCATGAATCATTCTCCAGAAGCTTGGGATCACATGCAATTCAAAGATATTGTTGTCAAAGTTGCTAATGTAGAGCTATATTACAAGGCAGTACATTTCTATTTGCAAGAGCACCCTGATCTCATTAATGATGTTCTGAATGTTCTTGCCCTCCGTGTTGACCACACTCGTGTGGTGGACATAATGAGAAAGGTCTGTGTTACTGTTTGAATGGTTTATTTCCTTTCTCAATTCAAAAATGCTTGATCGAGCCATTAGTTTTCTGCTGAATTTTTTTGCATTTGCTTCATTTAGGCTGGCCACCTGCGTCTTGTTAAGCCATACATGGTTGCGGTTCAGAACAACAATGTGTCTGCTGTGAATGAAGCTCTTAATGAGATCTATGTGGAGGAGGAAGATTATGACAGATTGCGTGAATCAATTGACTTCCATGATAACTTTGATCAGATTGGCCTTGCACAAAAGGTGAACTGTATTGCATTTCTTCACTTTGCTTCCTAGTTCCTGTATCTTGGGGCTAATTTATGCCATTTATATGGGCTTGAGCAGATTGAGAAACATGAGCTTCTTGAAATGAGGCGTGTTGCTGCTTACATTTATAAGAAGGCTGGTAGGTGGAAGCAATCCATTGCATTGTCAAAGAAAGATAACCTTTACAAAGATGCAATGGAGACTGCTTCACAATCTGGCGATCGTGAACTTGCGGAAGAGTTGCTTGTTTACTTCATTGATCAGGTATCATTTTGTTGTAATAGCTGGATATTTTCTTTTTGATAGTTGAATTTTCACGAGAGATGTGCACAGTAAAGGAAACTAAAATATCTTTGGGACTGCTCATCTTGAATTCAACTTTGACATATTAAGTTCAAACTGCATTTTTATTTACGAGGAATTTACTGCCACGGATGTTTTTACTTGTTTTGAATTCTGAAGCCTTTCTTTCCATTTTTCTCAGTTTCTCCTATGCAGTTAAGGGTGTGTTTAAGCCACATTATTTTGGAATAATGTATTTTGGAATAGTAGATTGATGGAGAATGTGTGGTTAAAAAAGAACGAAAATTTATTGATGTGATGGAAAATATTATTTTATTGAAGAATGTATGGTTGAAAATAAGTAGAAGAATGAAAATGAAAATGTTAATATGTACCAAACAGGGACTTATTCGATGTGTGATTGATACTATTCCTTAAGAATTGAACTTGAGTTGGATACAGGTGCCCAAGGCCCAAGCACCGAAGTGAATAAATAGTAGCTTTGGTTAGAAAACACCTAAGCATTTGAAACTNGGTGTGTTTGATAGATATTATTTTGGAAGAATGAATTTTGGAATAGTAGATTGATGGAGAATATGTGGTTGAAAAAGAAGGAAAAGTTATTGATGTGATGTAAAATATTATTTTATTGAAGAATTTGTGGTTAAAAATAAGTAGAAGAATGAGAATGACAATTTTAATGGGTACCAAACAGGGGCTAAATCTGTTTCCATGTTGTAACAGAACTCTATGTATGAGCTTCTTTGACAAGCTTTATTTTGCATTACAAGTCTAGATACTGATTGTGGCTTGGCATTGAAGAATATTTTTTCCCTTTGATGATAATCTTTCCTTTAGTTGGTGAAATTTCAGTCACATTGTTACTTGGGAATTTGTGTGGGTATCAAAAAATGTTTATCCTAATGTTGAATCTAAATCTAGGGCCTATGGATACTCTGAGCAAATCTTTGACCTCTTATCTATGGTAAAATGTTGGCAATGTTACCCATGTTGTTCAAACCGGGATACTTTGTCTTAGTTTGAATGTTGTTAATGCAATAAATCAAACATTTTTATGTGTGTTCTGAGTTTGTGGTTGATGCATGGTTTTTGCAAATCGTACTTGTTTGACATGGTTACTTCAGTATAAGAAACATTGTCACCTGAATTGTTGACTGCAGAAATTTGATATCTAAATTGTTGCTCATGTGCTTCTTCAGGGAAAGAAAGAATGCTTTGCATCATGCCTCTTTGTTTGTTACGATTTAATTCGTGCCGACGTTGCTCTGGAACTAGCATGGATGAATAATATGATCGACTTTGCCTTCCCATATCTGTTGCAGGTGATTCCTTCTACCTCTCCTCTATCCCTCTCCCTGTACCTTGTGTGCATTTGTGTTTTTGTGGATCATTTAACAGAGCATCTCAGAAACAATTGAGTGCACCTTTTTTCTGTTCTGTTATCTTCTCTCTCTGGATTGGTCATGTTCTTTACTTTTAGTATAATGTTTGAGGTCTGTGTGCATGGGCTTTGCTCTGCCTCTGCCTGACCTTGAGCTGTCTTAAGAGTACGCACTTCTTATCCGAGTGCAAGTTGTTTTCACATCTTTCCTTTCTTGCAGTTTATCCGCGAATACACAGGGAAAGTCGATGAATTAATCAAGGACAAAATTGATTCTCTTAATGAAGAAAAGGCTAAAGAGAATGAGGAGAAGGATATTATTAAACAGCAGGTATACTTTCCAGGAACCTAATTTTTTTATCATGGATTTCACTCATAAGACGACTGATCTGGCATGCATCTTTGTATATGATTTGATATATGGTAGTATTATTCACTAGCCAAACTCGTAAGGGCACTTACAACATTTTTCTTGCATGACAAAAAATGACAAGAATAACTGTTAATCACATCAATCATCACATCTTCTGTTGAACTCTAGCAATCTTTGGAAGATCAATTATACTTTCCTTTGTTATGTCACTTGCACCTCTGGACATTCATTTAACGCCTTGGAATTGTATCTTGTTTGATGCTTAAATCTCTTATGATGCCCCAATCATAAGTTTTCAAATTTGGAATATTATCCAATTAATTGATTAGAAATTTCAAAAAACTAATTTTGTTTTGAAATTTCTTGCAGAATATGTACGCCCAGTTGCTGCCTCTTGCTTTGCCTGCACCACCTATGCCGGGTATGGGAGGTGGGTTTGCTGCACCACCCCCACCCATGAGTGGAATGGGCATGCCTCCAATGCCACCATTTGGCATGCCACCAATGGGATCCTACTGACGTGGAGGATTTCATTAGTGGAAATTAACATTACACTTGTTATATAGTAGTACGAAAAGGAGCATAGCATTGGTTTGGGGTTTCGCTTGTGTTTTCCGGCCCCTTTTTGCTTTAATCAGAAGAAGTTGGCGGGGCAAACGTGATATATGTTTGAAAAAATAGTCATTTGGTGGTCTATCATAGAGAGTGGATGTATTTCTTTGTAATATTCTTTGGTAGCAGAGGCATTTTTGCAGCTGTAGGCGACAAACTGAGGATAATCTGTATTTTGTAAAAGCAAATGGATTTCAAGAGTCGTTTTTGTACCTCTCCTGTTGGTTTGCCTGTTTGATTGATTTCCCATGGATATTTAATTCAGATGCTTTTGATTGTGGCTCGACGCACGACTGCTTATGTAATAATATTCATCTACATTTATTTTTATTCTTGCTTTGCTGATAAAAAGGAAAAAGCTGTTTGAACATGGCCACATCGGCCCTGTTCAAACAGCGGGAGATGTGGTGCCCCCTATAGGCTGCCTACGGGGGGCGCCACATCGGCAACATGGATTAACAGGGCCGGCGTCTAGCAGGGCTCCTGATAAAAGTGTCGTTGCTTTTCATTTATTGACGTTAACATGTCTCGTCAAGATTCTCCAAGCAACCAAGAAGCAAAAATCGGGTCTATACATGGATAAATGCCTTTATTTATTTTTTACTTGTGGGTAGCATTGAGTAATTGATTTGATTTATGCCATGGTTTAAGAAGACGAAAAGAAAAAGAAAAAAAAAACTTATTTGTCTCGAGTTTCTTCTTTCATTTATTTTTGGATCGCTAAACTAGCAGTGAAAATTTTCTATCGAGTTATTTAAACTTTCAATGTCTCAATAGGATTGCTAAAATTCAATTTAATTTAGTTTTGAATTGGATCATTTAATTTTACACAACCACTTTGTCAACTGTCATCTAGAGATTACCTGGTTTATTTTGAAATTTATTTTCTAAATATGATTTAAATTAAAAATATAAAAATAAAACAAAATGATAAATCTAGGACAAGGACCATTTCCCTTGGACAACCCCTATCATTATCAAAATCGATGAAAATTACTTAATTAATCATTATACACCAACAAATCTTTCACGAAGTCATTACGTGACTTGTCAGTATATCACACAGTCTTTTGCTTTAAAAGACATTATCATAATCTTTATTTTATCGTTTTTACAATTATTTTAAAGATTATGGTTAGTCGTTATACACCAAAAAATCTTTCACGCAATCATTACGTGACATGTTCAATATAGCACCAAATCTTTTGCTTTCGAAGACAGTCATAATCTTTATTTTATCATCTTTGCAATTATTTTAAAATTATGGTTATGCAATTTCAACTTTTGGGATGATAGGTAGCAGAATTGGATTGTATAGGTGAAATTTGGGTTTAAACTGAAATTCAGCTATCCAATTTAAATATATTAAAATTTTAGCATCCAATCAAGATTTTTGCTGAGAATATAATGACCTAATGTTCGGTTAAATCCATCAACGGCCTTCCAATTTTATCTTTAGTGTTACTATAGCCATTCAATTTGATTTTATTCCACCATGAACACCCAATTTCATATAACATTTCACCTTGACCACCTAATTCATATAACATTTCATACCATTTTCACTAATTTTAAAACGGGTTATATATATATATATATAAAAGTTTTCTTCTAATTTTAAAACTTTTATTTTATTTTTCTAAGTAACTTTTTTTAAATAAGTTTTTTATTTTATTTTTTTAAGAACAAGTTTTTATTGTATTTTTTAAAGTAACGTTTTTGTTAAATAAGTTTTAATTTTTTTTAAAAAAATTAAGTTATTATTTACATTTTTTAATTTTATTTTATATATATGATACAAAGTTATCGTTTCACCTTCCAACGTTCATACGTACACAGCGTGTAATTGTAACTCTTCTGGTTCTGGATGCTGCTATCTTCGGCAGTAAATGCTTCGCACTACCACCTACCCGCACACAAAGCAATGGAAGAGACTAGGAAATTTTTTGATGAAGACGTTCTTTTCTTGTCTTCTTTACAACACGAAATTAATGAATTTGAGGATGGTGGTGGTTGATCGTTTACTACTATTGTGTCATGGCTTGAGATGGAGTTGAGGATGAGGACGAGGATTTGTAATCTTCCTTCATGGCCAGTCAAATTCACAATATCCGCACTATTGATAAAATCCAATTTGCAAAGTCCGACTGAGTGATAGAAAGAAGACAGGAATTGATCAGAGATGAGGAGCTCAGAAAATGCCGTAACAATGGAGATTAAGGCTGAAAAAAGAGATTTGAGTCCTGAATTGGTGGAAGATGTTCCGTCGAGGCTCGCTTGGAAGGATTTAAGTGTGATTATTAGTTGTAGAAATGGAGAATTACAGAATGTTTTGGAGGGAGCGAGTGGATATGCTGAGGAAGGAACGTTTACTTGTTTAATGGGTCCTTCTGGATCGGGCAAATCTACACTGTTAGACGCCCTCTTCGGCCGCCTTCCTGCCAACGCATTCCTTTCCGGGACCATTTTCCTCAATGGCCGTAAAGCCAAGCTCTCTTTTGGGACTGCTGTGAGTATTTATTTAAGTTTCTTGTCTTTCCCAGTCCCCATTTTTGTTACTAATTTTACCTTACAATGCATATTTTAACTTATCCCGGTTCAATTCTAACAAATTTCTGGAGACTATTGTCTAAATCAACTGGGATGTCTTCGTTTCTATTAGGCAATGGGTGAATTTCAGGTTTAGTTGAGATTAAATCTCTGTGCCGACCATCCGGATTAACATA
The DNA here is from genome assembly GCA_903798325.1 of Fraxinus xanthoxyloides. Taxonomy (NCBI): domain Eukaryota; kingdom Viridiplantae; phylum Streptophyta; class Magnoliopsida; order Lamiales; family Oleaceae; genus Fraxinus; species Fraxinus xanthoxyloides. Next base: position 5,635 of record CAIGRL010014860.1, on the reverse strand, counting down.
AAAAGGACATTTGAGTTACTTGTTGCTTGAAATGCAGGCATATGTCACACAAGATGACAACTTGATTAGTACTCTAACAGTTCGTGAGACGATGTCATATTCAGCTGGATTACGCCTTCCAGATAAAAAGCCCATATCGGAGACACATGCATTGGTTGAGAGCACCATCGTAGAACTGGGTCTTCAAGATTGTGCGAACACCGTCATTGGGAATTGGCACTTGCGTGGCATCAGTGGTGGGGAAAAGAAGAGGCTCAGCATTGCACTTGAGGTCCTTATGAGGCCGAAGTTGCTTTTTCTTGATGAGCCAACCACTGGACTTGACAGGTTAAGCATTAATATTCCCTGATCATTCATAACTCTTGTGGTGGAGACGGGGGATGAGACGCTTTGTATTTGTTGTGAAAGCTGAAAATAGCTGATGATTTTTAATTAGTAATACTCGTATGAATTTACTCTTACGATAGGCAAACAATTGAGCATTGCCATTTCGGGCTTACATCGTCGTCCTAGAAACTAATTTTGAATCGTGTTTATCCTGTGATGCTGTTTTCTGGGCACTCTCTTTCTGTAATGATATCTCATTTGAGCTCTTGGCTGATTTATTCTTTGGGCAGTGCTTCTGCTTTCTTTGTAACTCAGACACTACGTGCCCTGTCTAGAAGTGGGCGGACTGTCATAGCCTCAATTCACCAGCCTGGCAGTGAAGTTTTTGAGCTATTCGACCGTTTGTACTTACTTTCTGGAGGCAAAACGGTTTACTTTGGTCAGGCTTCAGAGGCGTGTGAGGCAAGATCCTATTATTTTTCTTTTCTGCTACTTTAGTGAAGTACATTTTCTTAAGAGAGAATGGATATCTTATGTTAATTGGTGTGTTCAGTTCTTTGCGCAAGCTGGCTTTCCTTGTCCTGCTCATAGAAACCCATCTGATCATTTTCTCCAGTGTGTAAATTCTGATTTTGACAAAGTTAAAGCATCTTTGAAAGGATCAATGAAACTGCAGGTATCAAATTCTTTCCCCGTGCTTTCCGATCATGTTGAAATAAACTCCTGATTGGACAAGGATAATTGATGCTTGTGGTTGTGGTTTATGTTCTTAATGCAAAATACTGGTCTCTCTCTATCATATCCTACACTCCTAAAAAAATACTAATTTCGTTTAAAACAATCAATCCATAAAATCATATTCATATATTTAGAGTGCCAATTAACATAATTGATTGTTAATACAATGTGGGAGTGCTTCTGATGGAAGACCTCTTAATGAATTCCATAACCGCGGATTAGATTGTCTGCTAGTTCTATGGACACAGTTGACGGATTCTCTCGTGGCCTTAATGCATAAAACTGTGCAGAACAAGCACGCATTTGAGCTTCCATCATTGGCAGTTCAGCCGATCTACACCAAGAAATCTAGATCATATTAATTGTCTTTGGCCTGTTTTCTGTAGGCTGTCTTAGTTATCTCATGTGGTTATTCATCATACAAATATGTGGCAATGTTGTAATCGTATGATATTTCAAATATGGATAAGATATTTATTCACATCATTACAGCTAAAGCCCGATATCCGAGCGTTAAGCAGACAAGGAGCTGAGAATGTTATTGGTTTGTGTAGATACTTGGAACATTCTCGGATGAAATTTTGTAAAACCATCTTGCTAGCTTCATACAAGAATGCCATGTTTATGAGGACAAGATTGTAAACCAGTTACACTAAATACGAAAGATGCGGGAAGATCACTATTAGAACAGAAGGAAAATGCTTTGGTCGCTATGGCAAATTATTGAATGAAAATGAGCTCACTTTGAAATCTGCTATTTTTAGCACAAATTGTTCGTCGCTACTTTTTATGCTTATTAATTGTTCCTCCGAATTCATGTTTTAATAACTCTTTAATTTTTTTGCCATCAGATTGAGAGAAATGATGATCCTCTAGACAAAGTAACTACAGCTGAGGCTATCCACACACTAATTGACTCTTATCACACGTCTCATTATTATTATTCGGCAAAAGAAAAGATCGAGGAGATGTCCAAAATTGTAGGCACCGTTTTAGCCTTAATTTGAATCTATCATCTGCTCATCAATCTTCCCTAGTAATGTATATTGAATCTCTCTGCAGAAAGGAATGGTGCTCGATTCAAGAGGGAGTCAGGCTAGTTTCTTCATGCAGGCCTTCATCTTAACAAAACGTTCTTTTGTTAATATGTCTAGGGATTTTGGTTATTACTGGTTGAGGCTTGGAATCTACATTATGGTGACCCTTTCCATCGGTACCATCTATATGAACATAGGAACCGGATACAATTCCATCCTGGTAATATCGTTATTTCATGACAGCATCTCAGCTTTGTTCCACTTCACTTCTCATTATTCTACAAGCACGATTGGCTAAGCTTAAAAAATAGTAAAATTTATATTTTCAACTTCTAGTTTCCAAATATGTTTATAAACGCGAAAAAAAAAAAAAAAAGGCCCTTGTTCTAATAGAAATTCTAACACTACTGTCGAATTAAGTAACGTAGTTTTATGACCAAGGGGAAAAATTTCTTTCTTACTGTGTCCAGGCAAGGGGTGGATGCATTGCCTTTGTCTTTGGTTTTGTAACGTTTATGGCTATTGGCGGCTTTCCTTCATTTGTGGAAGATATGAAGGTATGTGTTACAATTTATCTACTGGCATGGCTGTTTAAAGAAGATAACAAATACCGAGTATTCTGTTCTCGACTTCTTGTGTTGTAGGTTTTCAAACGGGAAAGGCTCAATGGACACTATGGGGCAACTGCTTTTGTCATCAGCAACACATTATCTGCAATGCCATTTCTGATTTTAATTACCTTGATTTCCGGTACTATTTGCTACTTCATGGTGCGTCTCCATCCCGGTTTTTCACATTATATGTACTTCTTGTTATGCTTATATGCGAGTGTGGCGGTGGTCGAGAGCCTGATGATGGCTATAGCAACTGTTGTCCCTAACTTCCTCATGGGAATCATCACAGGCGCAGGGATTCAGGTTCTTATTTCGCCCAATTCACACAAGTCTATTCTTGATGAGTAAGAACTGTTTTGAAAGTTTCTTCGACTTGTTATAGGGAATATTCATGCTGGTTTCTGGGTACCTCCGACTCCCAAACGACATCCCAAAGCCCTTCTGGCGTTACCCAATGACTTACATTAGTTTCCACTATTGGGCGGTTCAGGTAGAAATCTCTTTACTGATATTAATGAGTCTCCATGGCTGCACCGTGTGGAAATATATGTGCTGTTCTGTTAATGAATCGTATTAATGCCTCAGGGGGAATGTCAAAACGACCTCGAAGGCTTGGTCTTTGACAACCAGACGCCGGATCTTCCCAAAATTCATGGAGAATTCATATTAGAAAACATCTTTCAGATTAATTTGCGACGATCGAAATGGGTGAATCTCGGTGTCATTTTCGGCATGATCATCATCTACCGGCTCATCTTCTTGACGATGATCAAAATAAACGAGGATGTGGCCCCTTCAGTTCATGGTTGCATAGCAAGGAGAAGAATACAGCGAAGGAAGCGAAATCAGAATACTTCTGTTGGTGTCATTCAATCCCTTTCCCCAGGACCCATGTGACAGATCATGCTAGTAGTTCGTAGTGATTGAAGATGGATGGAAAGTCAACGGTGGTCATTAAAGAGACTTGTTTGGTGACGAGAATGCAGGGGATGATAGCACATGAAGTTCGTAGTTACAGTGACAAATTACGAACTCAGTGTGGACTTGGGTTTGGACCCGAGTTTGAAACCCAGAAAGATCAGTAAATTAGTTTTTATTTCACTAAATGAGGTTGTTAACTAAGAATCCTCTTTTGTTTTGTTTTGTTTTTTGCATATTTTTCAATCGTGAATCGGGTTTTAAACATGAATATAAACTGTTTTAATAGCAGTCTACCAACAAAAATAATGTGCTGAAATGTTAAAAATATGTTTGTGTATTCTCATTTGTTAAAAAGAAATGATGTGCCGATGTATGAAGAGTAATTCAAAATAATTTTTTTTATTCGTTAGGATATCGAATAATTGATGAAATTATTGAGAACCTCATAATTTTTTATTAAAAATATCAAGGTCTTACAATGTTATCGAGTAACGTTATTTATCGTCGTGATAATTGAATATCGGTGATGTAACAATTCATTATTACTCACATTTCTCTCTTTCTCCTTCCTCTCTCCCATAAAAATTAATCTGTCAAATCTCATTATTTCACATAAACTATCATATCATCGATATTCCATCATTATAATGATAAATAGCATTATTCATTATTACATTACTATTTCTTGGCATAATTCATTTCCCGTCCCCCCCTTCGTTGAGCAATGCTTGAGTTGTGTGGGGATGCGTCACCAGAAATTAATCATAACTAATTTCGTTAAAGTCATAAAATGGATCCAATAGATGCTCAAGAATTTCGTCGATGAAAATTTCTAAATTTTCGCAGTGAAAAAACTAAAAGGTAATTGCCATTGAGTTTCTCTCTTTCATCTTAAAATATCAATTTCAGTAGAACAAATCCTTATTAGATAACACGGGATTTTAACTTACAAGAGCTACAACTATAATATTAACTTATGCACAAAGGGGGCAGTAAGTGAACAGAGATACCTCAACATTTCAGCCATTAAATTCAAGATTTCAAGAAATCATAAACACAGTGTGAGTGATCGAGTGAGAGATTATGGAAATGGGATTTGGCTAAACTGATCGAAGGACAAGAAATCCTGGCCGCTGAAGTCCTCTACCATGTCAATCACAGGGCACATATTGACTCCATCATCAGAAAAAAATACAGTCTGATCAACATAATAGGCAAGTCGAGCTCTAGCAATAATCAGATCATGTTGAAGCTCTACCATCTTCTTCTGCAATGAAGCTATGGCCCCAATGCAACCGTAAACCGGGTCCATCAGCCGCACGTCCGCTTCGTAAACGAGCGAACTCACAGCATCTTCGCGTTGCTCCTCCGGCACCTCGTTTAGGATTTTGCTCACGTTGCTTGCTCCAAACACCTTGTGTACCTTTGCGAATTTATTCGGTTCGTCCGACCGGAAATAGGGTGCAAATTGACATGTAGGAGTGCACCTTCGCTTCAACAACTTGCAGGCTGCACAGGAAGAGCCTGAACGAGGCTCTTGATGACTCTTCATGCCTCTTCTTAATTTTCATCCACTTCAATTCATGCTATTTGACACTTATATATAGGACTTATGCTTCATAGTTGATTAGAGTTTGAAAGAAACCTGTTTGGCCACATATCTTATTTTGTTGACTTTTATGCTCTTTTGCCTTAGTTAAAATCAGGTTTTTAATAGATTTTGATAAAATGTGACGAACTCTGTAGCTGAAAAGTTGATAAAAATTTTGGGCTCTACGAAATGTGTGATTAAAATTAATTATTGACTATGATTTAAATTTTTATTAACATTTTTAGCTACATGATGGATATTGTTTGTGACTAATGTAACAAATAAATGTTTGGTTAGAGGTCCTGTTTGGTACAGATTAAGATCAAATTTTAATATAAGTCAAAGTCAAACAATCAATATTAACCTCTTTCATGGATCCCACGGCTTTTCAACCATACATTTCAAAA
>CAIGRL010014826.1:0-12925 GCA_903798325.1 Fraxinus xanthoxyloides | reverse complement strand
TCCAAACAAATTATATCTCCAATTTTAAGAAATTTTATCCCTTTAATTGACAATTTTCATAAAAAATAAAGTCAAATGAATACCAAAAGATAGAAAATTTCAACATTTTTCAGGTGAAAAATTATACCAAACAAACACAATTAATTACAAATTTTCAAATAAAACAAGTTCTAAACAATTCAGTCTACTACAATTCGTTTTCTTTCCATCTAAATTTCATCTTTAAATCAAGCGAACTCTTATTTCGAAGTTTATGAGGGGGTATTTCAGGGAATATCCATGCCGTCGAGTCAAAAAAAGGTTGTATATGGGCCCACTAATTGTTCCAACGAGCAAAAATCATGTAAAAATGTGGTGAAAATAGATACGAAACAAACAAGTACTAAATAACTTTTTTTTTCTTTTTCCTTTCTTTTTTATTCTTTACGTAGAGACACAAGACACAGTAACCCATTGTTCAAATCAATATTCAAATACTTTCATTATTCAATCAAAACATTAAAAAAACAATAAAAAATATATATTTAATCGAAACATTTAGTCCCCCATTTGATACCATTTTTTGAAAAATATTTCAACCACACATTCATATGTTAAAATATTCTGCATGTAAATTTTATTTTTTTTTAAATTTTTCAATCATGCATCATAAAATTACTTTTTTGTTTTTTGAGGGAAAAAGAAAAAAAAGAGAGGATGAGGGCTTATTCCCGTGTCACACAATGTAGGCCGAAGCGCGTGGAACTGAAAAGAGTGGATGGATATTGATATAGATCGAATCGTGGATAACATAAACGGAATGTATCTTGTGAGATGATCATTCACCCCACTCTTATATCTCAGGGTTTTCTACTGGGATTCATCCGTATTTCAATTCTCGCAGGTTTTTCTTGTTTACTTTAGACCAATTCACTTGAAATCTAGTTTTTTAGATCATGATGGAAGAAGAGGTCAACAGCCGAGTTGAAATTAACAGGTTTTTGCTCTGGGTTTTTCATTCGCTGCTCTCTTTCCAACCTGCTTGATGTCATATTGTTCTGTTTACATGTTTGGCTCTGCTTAAAACTTAAATAAGTACCAAAAAGCTAATTTTGGCTTATTTTCTTTTAGTGCTTACGGAACAAAGCTAACTCAAGTTGGATCATATCATGTACTTATTTTCAGTATATGATGTCAAGTGTTAGATAGATCCCATTCCTGGATGGAGAAAATACTCCATTTGTATGAAATTTCGAATTTTGCATTATGTTGGTGAAATGTAAAGGATTCAGGAACAGGAGGGGACGAAAAAGTGATAATTTTGTGTTTGTGATTTTACTGACAACTGACAAGATGTGTAATTTGATCTCTAATGTACTAGAAAAGAAGAGAAAGCGTGAGATCATATGGTTGAAACTATCATAGAATTATTCCATCTGACGACTTAAAAGTTGGAGTGAGTATGATTTGTATTTGTTCAAGTGTAGAATTATTTCCCTTGCAGAGAGTGAGTGCTTATGTCTGCGCTGTGGGTTTAGTTCATGTGTGTTTATGTGGTTATGATGCGGATGAAGTTGTTGGAATGCCATATAGGAGTCTATATGCAAGCTGTTTCCATGTTAACCTTACTTATATAGTATTGTACTCAACAATATCAAGGAAGATAAGAAACTAAAATCTTGTCTAGTGTTCTATTTAGTACATGTACCAAACATGCGAACCGTGTATTGTATATTTATGTATATTTGTTTTCGCCTTTCCATCAATTTTCTCAATCATAGAGAACTTGCTTTGTATTAGTATGAAGTTTTAAAAAATGTAGCAGAATCTTCTGGTTTTTGCAATGTTGGATGATAGAAAAATGGCACATGTCATCTGTGGAAATTGAGAACTTGTTCTGTAGAGAATCCCTTTCCTAGTTGGAGGTGTTTGTTTACATAATTACATTCCTGCATTCGACATGGTCACATGGGCATATCTAGCTGTAAATAAAGAAAATGAATATGTTAAACGAAGCTTGCCGTTCAACATCTGTTTGGGATATACACGAGCAATTTTAACTATGAACAGTTTGTATAATGCCTTTCAACAACTTCACTTTGTTTCTGTTCTTTCTAAATTTTCTTTGCTTACTTATTTAAACCACGGAAGAAGAATCTGTTTAAGGAGAGTCACTTTAAGGGTTTTATTCTACTCAAATCAGGTAATCAAATTATGTTCAATATTTGTTGATGTGGTGTTTTGCACTTACTGGATAAGAAAGATGTTTAAAGCATATTTCACTTCGTCTGTTATTGCTTTTATACCCTTTGTATGGCTAAATGCATTCCTGAAATTATTCTCACAAGCCAAAAGCATTGCAACATGTGGCTTTTCTAATTGCTTTTAGCTTGACATACAATGGTGACATCAACAGAATGAAGCAGACCAGCTTTGTAGAGAGTAAGAAAAGGAAATTGCAAGCTGAACAACTTAACATGCCTTTGCCAAAGCATATCTGCTCAAATCGAATCCTTGAATGTAAATCTGATCCCCAGGCAAAGGAGGTCTATCCATGCCTAACTATGGGAGAAATTAATGGATTAGCAAGAGGATATGAAACGGATACAGAATCTGCAAAAGATAGCAATAGCTTTACTAGAGCTTCTGACTCTATCATGTCTATATCTGGTGAAGAAAAGATTGAACTCGGACCTCCAAAAGCATGCTCATCTGATCAGCCTTCCACTTCTTCTGTTAGTTGGGATTCTTTTAAGAACAGCCTTTATTCTTTGGAGAGCAGATCATTGACAAAATCAAGTTCTAGTAAAGCTGAGTCATCTAATTTCAGCAGGGAGCATGATTGTCCCCATCATAATTTTGGATTGAATCCCTCTCTGAACAACGAGGAGCATCTCCTAGAGTTAGTAAGCCATGTGGAATGCAGTTGCTCAGAATACAGGATCAATAGCATTGGGGATTATACGGATAAGGAACTCGAAGATATGCTCTACTCCAATGGTGTGGCTCCCAGTAGTTATGTTCTTTCGTCTGGAAGGTGGACTGTTAACCAAGGTAACTGGGTTTACTCTGTGTTCTACCTGTTTCTACTCCCACCCAACCTCCACCCAAGTGATCCAGGATATTTTACATTTTCTAGTGATTGATGCACGTTCAGCAATCTTATTAAGAGTTATTCATTTATTTTTAGTCTTATTCCCCCCACCCACCACCCCAATTGTTTGTATGTCCGGTTAAGTTGAGAGTCTATCTCTTTATCTGTATGTGGATCTTATGTCAACTCTATTGCATGTTCCCCAACCGTTTACTGATAAGGAATTTGTGTTTTTCCAGATACAGATACAGATACTCAACCGGGGACGAAGAAACTAACCATTGATAAGGAATTTGAACAGTACTTTTCCATGCTTATGTTGTGACAAAGATCAATCATATATGGATGGCTAAATATACAAATAGTTTTGCCTGTGTATAGCCCGTTAGATTACCAGCGTGAGAATAAAGATTCCCTTAATTATCCAGCCTGTATTGTTGTATCGTAATTGAACGTAGTAATGTTATGCACTGAGTTTTGTTCTTCCATGTTACATTGGCCTATTTTCTCTTTTCTTTTTGTTGTGGGAGATTTATATATTGGTTGCTACGGGAAAAAGAACTCCTCGACAGCTTTGCATGATCTGCTCTCTCTCTCTCTCTCTCTGATATTTGATGGGGAGATTTCATTACGTTGTAGATTTTTTTGCATTTCCTTTCATCTCATTATACTATCCTTCGGTTTTACCGGTTTGCTTTTTATGTATGCAAGTTATTTTTTTTTTCCTGTAGTTGTTTTCTAGATTTATACAGCTGTTCCAGTGTCTCGGGTATTGATTTTCAACACTTCCAACTGATTCAGAATTGAGGGTAAAATCTTCTTCTTCAGGTAGTCATTGATCCTTTTTGCCATGAGTGTGTTGCTTCATCCTGTCCATACAGTCTTCTTTCTTCTTGTGAAATTATTTTAGAGTAGACTTGCTAAGAGAAGACTATAAAAAAAGAGGTAACAAGAATTGTATCACATCTGGAAAACTGAAAATTAAAGAACATTTTGCAAGTGAAGGTACAAGGATAAGAAAATCTCAAGTTGCCTCTTCAACTGTGCTCCCTCTTTTTTTTCGAGCGGATTGAAGTAACACAATTGAATGGCTTATCTCGCTTCTGATTTCACACTCAACAAAAGAACTACGTAAATTAATTCAGATAGGAAGACAAGAAAACTCAAAAGTTGAGGAGTCGGCCATGTGGATTCAGTCACAGCTGTCAAGAAAGCTCAAAAGTTGAGGAGTCGGCCATGTGGATTCAATCACAGCTGTCAACATTTTGGAAGATCTGATGGTGGCGGCGGTAATTTTTGACTCAGTAGTGGCCCATCCATTACAATCCAAGCCATCCTCAAACCCCAACTTGTGTGTACATCGAAGTGGCAATGCATAAGCCACACTCCTGTTCATAATATAAATAACTAATATCAGTTACCACTGCTAGTCTGCTAGTTCCTCATAAGTAATATACTTTCATGCGCTCAGTTCAGTACACCAATGTATCTACTTTTTCACTTTCTCACATGGTAAAGTGTTTCACTAGGTGACAGTAAACACACATATCACAATATGGAATGGTAGACACATTAGTTTATCACACAACATGCATGTGAAGTTGCCTCGCAAAAGTAATTAATGTTTTGGAATTCGCACCTGGATTGTCTGCGAGGAATCGAATGGCTACCCAACCACCAGCTGGAACGCCAATTGTGTTCCTTTCAACAGGATCCACAAGGTTGAAATTGGCTCGGTCCTGGTTTGGGTTATAGTTTCCAAATCCTTGACCAACAACGAAGAAATTGAAGCCGTGTAGGTGAAGAGGATGATTTTCAGCGCCCAAAATGCTTGTGTCCTGGAGAACAAGCTCCACGCTGGTGTTGAATGGCAATTCAACAAGACGTGTGGCATTGCTCACTAGGGTGTTGTTGGGTGGAGTCCCCGTGTAGTTAAATGGATTTGGTGGGTTGATGGGAAAATCAGTGGTATAGACACCGTTAGATTTTTTGGTGACGTGGGCTTGTAATAAAGCTGTAGTGGGAAGAGCAAAAGAAACATTATTAACCGAAGCTGCAAATTTTGTGCCATTAGGTCCTTGGCAAGTTGTATTTTTAGGGCATGGACTCGAGCCTAGTCCCACTGTGAAGTAGAATAGCCTGTCCACTGTTTGTGGAACACTTGCGGTCAAATTAGGGTTGTTTAAGCTACGGAACTTCCCAGTGAAGTTGGCAACAAAAGTGGTGGCGTTGATCGGTGGAAGAGTTGGCTTGAAAACCATCTTTTTGGTACTGGAAGTATGATTCAACAGTTGCTCGTATTCTAGAATACCAGCAACTGTTGAATTGTCAAAACTGCCCTGGCCGGTGAAGTAAGGCCTAGCAGCCATGAGGAAAGTAGCATTGGGATAGTATGGCTTGGTATTTAGAAGAACATTGGTCGTTTGACCCGGGGTTATCATTACTACATCAGTCTGAAATGGTTTGATGTATACAGCATCAGCTTCAACAATTGTGACTGTATGGTTCGCAATGCTGAAGAATAGTTCATCGTTCATTGCAGCATTGATTAAACGAAGCATATATGTCTTCCCTGCCTTCACCTTTAGTTTGAATGTATCTGAAAGCAACCCAAATACATGATCATTCAAGAGAAATTAGAATAGAAGAATAATTAATTAAAACACTATACAAGTTAATGTTAGTTTTTCATTATAGATAGCGATGATACCTTTAGAAGAGCAATTATACGAGGGCCCTGGAAAACCATTAATGGTGTATGCATCTGAAATATTTGGACCACCCCCTGTTTGCAGAGCCTGATTAATTACAGCCTCAGGATCTGCATTCCACCACTCCCCTGAATTTGAATTTTGAATAATGGAGTTATATTAAAAGATGCTTGCAAAGTATGTGTGCATAAAATGTAAAATGCCATTTATATGAAAGTTACCAAAAATAATGGGAACTTCCTTGTATGGTTTTCGGAAGGGGTAAGATTCATTGCGCTTTGGGCGGATGATGATAGGTCCATAAACTGTTGCTCTCAACCATGAGATATGAGCATGCCAGAAGAGAGTTCCTCTCTGCCCAGTGATTGTGAAGTTGTACGTGTACGACTGGTTGGTCTGTATCGGACATTGTGTTATGTAAGCTGGTCCATCAGCCCACCCACTCCTAAGCTGCCGAATGCCATGCCTGTTGTGGTTTTAGCATTATTCCCCAAATCCGAAAGCAATAGTAAATGATAAAGAATTGAGAAACCGAGCAAAGAATACACAGATCTATAGTGGTTTGTGTCAATTTGAGTGCTATGTTGACTCCCATGCATACACCACAAGAAGATTACAGGTTTCCTCACACCTGTTTCTTATGCCCCGAAAAAAATGCCTTCTATCCCCCTCCCCGATTTTGTTGTATAACTATTGTAGGAAATTGTCACTTAATAATTTTTTTGTCTAGTACATCTGATCTCTGTAATAAGAAAAAAATGTATTCGTGGTCAGGGATAACTGAACTGTATAATTAAGTTTCACACGGTCCAATGCCTGCATTTTACTTGAAGCAAATCATGTGGCAAATTTTACTGTTATCATTTTCTAAAAGAAACAGTTGACGAGTTCTCTTACCAGTGAATTGTGATATTGTTAGAAACGTGGTTAACCACCTTAACGAGGAGCTGATCACCTTCTCGTGCAACAATGCGAGGGCCGGGAAAGAGTCCATTGACGCTAACTATGCTCTTTGTGTGGCACAATCTTGTTACATTGTGCTGTACAATCTAGCATGACAGATTAACAAAAACAGCAGTTTAGTAGCAGAAGATAGAATGTAAAAACCATATTCGTCTCTGCAAACTAATGTACATTGAATGTGTAGTTTCGTGTCATGCAAAACGCAAACTCGGGCAGTAGCAGTGCAGCAAAAACCCCAAACAGCCAGACTGCCATTGAAGCAGGTTCCATCTTTTACTCTCTTTACTCGTTGTTTAATATGTTGAGTCTGTATGATTTACATTTTTTGTGGGACTATAAATAGGGACAAAATTAGGTAATAAGAAGATTATCATCAAGGACTGATGTGGAGAATGTTCTTGGAGTTTCATTTTCCTGGTGTTGGTCACCTTGTATGTTCCGCTTTGCTGTTGGTCAAGCTGAATTTTAGAGTGCTGATTAAGTAAAGATAATACTCTGTTTCTTGTCTGATCCTGATTATTAAGTTGATTTTGACTTATATAATCACGTATCAGTGTTGGAGATTAATCAATTTATTCAGAGTTAAAGACTTGAATCATAAAATATGTCACATTCTCTTCAGTTCAAACAGAATGTCTCCTCCCCCACCACTGGCCCTCCTGCCGGGTAGCTAAGAATGTTGTCACATTTTAAGGTGGTCCTTTGTTTGACTGTTCTTATTCATAGTTTGAAATTCTTGTTTATATTTGAGTGGGTCCACCCCCATGTTGTGAGAGAAATGACACCCTTCTGTACAAAAATTATATACACCAAGCATTGTCCTTATATTATAAGTGCGTGCACAAATAACAGAGCAAGTATTTAACAATTAATTTTCATAAATCGCGGGAGCTTCTCGTGTTAAGCATTCAGGTTTCAAGGAAAGAAGGTTCATCAATTGTGATAAACTAGGAGGACGTCAGTTTAAGTGGTCGGCACATATTTTGCGTAAATCTAAGGAAACAATGGCTCATAAGAGTGACACGATTTCAATGGGATGCATAAATCGAAGTGAACCTGACATTCAGTAGTTGTTGCTATCTTTATTGATAAAATGCATTTTACTCTAATGCACTCCTAAGGTTTTCGAAGAACTCAATTTGAGCTGTTAGATTATACTTGCTTTTTTCAGCCACGGTTGATTCATTTTTACATCTACACAAAGATTCAATGCTGAGAAATAAAAATAGGAAAATGACAAGCTTGAAAAGGAAATTACGACATTCAACGTTATAGAATAATCAATGTATTCTTTTTTTCTGAAAATATTTTAAAATTTCCCACAAAATTAAGGGCAACATAGGAATTTTTTTATAAGAAAATTCATCTTACTGGAGAAGAGAGGGTGGTTGCAGGGATAGACGAAAGCCACTATTCCCCTTTAATTCTATTATTTAAGGATTCAATGTCTCAGTCGACCCCACTTTCCAACTATTCTTACTTTGCAATTAAGACATTCATCGCTTAGATTTCTTAATTCGTATTAAGCTAAGTTAATTACTCGATTTACTGCTGTTGCTCTCAAATCAAATTGGACATTCTAATTACTAGCCACTGTTTGGTACACATTAAAATTTTCATTTTCATTCTTTTACTTATTTTCAAACATACATTCTTCAATAAAATAATATTTTTCATCACATCAGTAATTTTTCCTTATTTTTCAACCACATATTCTCGATCAATCTACTATTCCAGAATATATTCTTTCAAAATAATGTGGCTCAAACACACCCCTAGAATAATTCACAAGCTAGGGACTGTCCAGAGATAAATGCCCTCTAGTTCCTTGTCCTAGAAGGTGCCTCATGAAGCCTAATTTAGGCTAAGTGTTTGTTTCTTTGTAAGCAAGTATTTATGGCATACACATTTGCAGTCGATAAATATGCTTATTTTCTATTAAACGATAAAATTTCACATCGAATAAAAATAAAAACATAGACCAATTTATAAGAGTTTGGATTACTCCAATTAATAATGTTGATCTTTTAAGATGGACTCAAATCTTAATATAGTATCAGAGCTCGTTAAACTCCAACGACCAATTCAATCCAATTAAGACTCAAAAAAAAAAATGAACACGATGATTTAAGATTGACCTGCTCAAACGAGCTACCATCTTATGAGCACGTGTTAAGGAAAACCTAAATTTGTTTACGTCAAGCCCTTTCATGCAATTTAGCTTGAGTACGAAATTCTCTAAATTTTAAAGTGTCAATCAATTCATTAACACTCGGTGTTGAAACAAAGCATTATTCGAATTCCTAAGCTTCATATAACTATAACCCTTGAGATGTTATTTCTTTTATCACCTGTCCGAGTTCTTGGACATAGGCTCAAAGACCATTGCTATTATTAACAAGGTTATTATTAATAAGGTCTCAAAGACCATTGCTATTATTAACAAGGTCCTTCCCAACTACATCGAATGGTTTCACTCCTTTGTTCCCATTCAGTCAGTTAGTTCACTCTCATTCCTGAAAAGGGATCATCGGATTACATCCCTACAAAACCTAAAATCGGAAAAAGAAATAAAAATATGTAACCAAATTTTTTTATGAATACGTACCGTGGAAATTAAAATCATGATTTTAATTCAAGTCATTCATAACTTTTCAACCACACATTTCATAAATTCTATCGAAATATACTAAAAATGATTTTAATCTCCGCCAAACAAAGGGTTATATTCCAAATGGTCTTGGACACTTAAAATAATAAAATCAAACTAGAGATAATAATCTGGCATCAATTAAACAGAAACCTGCAGTTTTCAAAATGAACTTTGGTTCATATCTTTGCATAGAAAAATTGATTCTACATAAATACATAAAAGACAACTAAAGAGTTAAACCAAAAAATCCCCATTTTTTCAATAAAAAACAGAATTACATGCCACTCAACTAAAAGTGGTCAAGTAAAGAGCCATATAACCCAACTCTCTCAAACCCAAGGGGTAAAAAGCAATTTAAAGTCCACTACATGAATCTTAATAAGGATCCATCAACAAACAAAGTGAACTAATACATAGATTGATCTGAAATCTGACTCAAATACAATGTAGTAACTAGTACAAAAATCAAACAAATGGAATTTACAAATATGCTAAGATATTATGTTTCTTCTACCACCTCACCCGAAGAACTTCTGCATTACTTCTATAAACAGAAAAAAACAATTGGACAAAGTCACATACAAATAGATAGGGACAAAAAAATAACCTAAGCCCTAGCTTCTCTTCGTAGGCCATTAGCAAAGAATGTCTCGATATCAGGGGACTGGAAGTAACCATTCTTTGGAGGGTTCTGCTTAGTTCGCCGGCGTTCCATTTTCTTCCTCGGTGGCGGCGGACACACTATCGGTGCCGGTATCTGATAATCTTGATTCTTTGGAGTAGTACACTCCTGCTCCACCTCCATTAAGTCTTGAAAACAATGTAGTGCGTGTGGTGGTACTATGATGTACCTTTTTCGCCTAGAAGAATGCAAGAAGTACAATAGAATATGAAGAGAAATTATCAAAGAATAAAGACTGGTTTATGTAGAATTTTGTGCAAGTTTCGAAATTGTGGAGTAGAGGAAGAGGTGGGGGTGTTTTCAAGGAGCTAATAAGCTAAAGTACATGGGCCGGCGATAAGTATTTGTGACAGATAAGTATGGGGTGGCACCGACTTGTACGTAGGTACATGGCCCATACAATTTGACCGCGTCTTTACTGATATTCAAAGAGGGCGGCAATCTACTTGCGATGGCTTTCATTTGAAATTATGAATCTCTTCTCTCACGTGTTTCCCATGCAATTGTTTAACCTATTTTTATAAACGATCCGTTTGATTCCCATTGTTTTAACATAAGAATGAATTTTTTGACTTTTTTTTCAAACAAATGGTTCCATTATGAAACAAATTAATTAACAAAAACGACTGCTTTCCATTACAACGATACAAATTTTCATTAAAATTAGAAGCAAACAGAGGCAAAGATATGAAGTGAATAAGTTAATAATATATGTTTGTAGGTTCTATTAAACATGTAGATAAAAAGTATTCGATTGTTCACAAATTATTAGTCAAACATGACTTACGATCGAAATGTTAACAAATGAGGTACTTTTGTAAAATGTTAATATTGTGATAGATTGGTGCGGTCAAAATTAATGGAAAGGTCTTGAAAGAAACTTTAGTCTATTATCACTATGATTCCGTGAAGTAGTTGTGAAAGTGAATTAAACCAAGCAACATTTTTATCTATTTATAATTTAAATCTATTATAATAAATTCCCGAACATGTTTATTTGCGCGAGATCAAGAGATTTTATATCACCATGCTATCTTGAGTTAGGCATTCAAAATAAGTATAACTTAAAAATCTAATGACTGATTCCGGTTCTTTCGATTTCTTACAATTTCTGCCTTAAATCAACTGTGCTCTAACTAAGTGCTTGTTTGGTTAAACTTTTAAGTGCTTATAAATCTTATATCTCAATAAATATGTAATTAACAAGTTGTTGATCCTAAGAAAATTGTAGTTCAAAATGATATTTGATTAACTTATAAGCTCAGAAAAATCTTTGTTAAACATGATCTATATAAATTCAATAATTCTACTTATACAATCGAGGTTGACAACCTCTCACATGTGTGCGGGGTCCGCATGTTTAAAAAACTCAAAAATAAAAAAGCGGACCCCCATGTGAGAGGTTGTCAACCTCGGTTGTACATATAGCATGTCTCATATAAATTTCTATGCCTCCTCCTCAGGATGCCACGTACGATTATACAACACATCATATCTCACGTCCAAGTGAGAAAATTATGAACATTGTGTGGAATCATTGAGGATCGCTTGGTCGTATTTTTAAGTGGTTTTAAGTTGTGGATCCTACAAATTTTGTGGATATATTTTGCGAGTCATGTGAAATGTATGGATAAAAAATATGTTCAACCTGCTTAAAAAAATTTAAGTTCTTTCAAACATGCACATAATCCATCTAAAGCCTCGTACAAATGCTCTAAAATGGGCATGTCCATCAAATAGGAATAGATAATTGGGGTCAATGGTAAAAAGATCGAATAGAGGTTGAATCGGGGTCGACCTGAAGTCTAATAGTAAGAAATAATCGATATAAAAATTTATGTAGAACACAATAAATTTCTATGAATTAAATTAGCATTTTAAGATCCATTATTGAACATATACGGTTTGTGGTGGAAAGTAAAGAGGCCGAATCACTTCTTTAACAATACATACAGGTCCACATATCCCCCACTCTTAACATTTGAACTGTTCAAATATCCTTAACCCTACTACCGTTTGATTAGATGGGCTAGTTTTCATTTTTTTGGGCCGTCAGTCAATTGGGTTTTGGGATAACTTCGTACCCACTTCTCTAAAGAAAACATAGAAATTGGAGAAATTTTATAACAACAAATATTTAACAATAAATTTTCAAAATTAACAAACTTGATAAAAAAATTCAAAAATTAGGTTGTTACATTTGTGACCTCTATAAAATATTGTAATCTATAATTTAGAATAAACAGATAACGATCACATATAACATAATATGTGTCACAATCACTTTAATTCACAAATAACATAATTAACATATCACAAATTATTTATTAATCACAAATAGAAGGCAATGACGAGCGCCAGGGGTCCTAATGCTCGATTGGCAACAATCCTAAATTTAATTTCCCTTTTTGATTTGTCATAGGTAACAACAAATACGTGAGAAGGTAACAAAGTGTTTTGAGGAATGTTGAGAACACAAAGAATCGATAAAGGGGAAAAAGCACAATTAAATGGTCACAATCACTAATTTTATTATTTCAATAGTCACAAGTCACGTATTAAATCACATAATTAATAGTTCACAAATCATTTAATGATCACAATTCGCACAATTAATTGGTTACAGTTTTTGTTGAGCTTTTGGAGAGTAGGTGTGGATCCGTGACGGAGATTTCATTGGTCCAACAAAGTTTCAATAATTCAAGCAATTTAACCTCCGATGAATTTTGTTAGATATATCTCATCGGTCCCAGCAAAGTTTTTCGATAATTCAGACAATTTACTTCCTTTTCTGATTTTGTTAGATATATCTCATTTTCATTTAAAATTAATATTTTAAATTT